>JAQGBT010000546.1:0-49081 GCA_034698585.1 Disparrhopalites patrizii
AATTAAATTAAAAATCAAATTAAATTAAATTTAAAATCAAATTAAATTAAATTTAAAATCAAATTAAATTAAATTTAAAATCAAATTTGAGTTAAATTAGATTAAATTAAAAATCAAATTAGATTACAGTTTGAATTAAATTAGATTAAATTAAAAATCAAATAAAAAATCAAATTAAAAGTTAAATTAAATTAAATTAAATTAAAAATCAAATTATATTAAATTAAAAATCAAATTATATTAAATTAAAAATCAAATTATATTAAATCAAAAATCAAATTATATTAAATTAAAAATCAAATTATATTACAATTTGAATTAGATTAACATGAAAATGACCCCATACGAAAATCCATGTCAAAATGGATTTGAAATTGAACTTAGCACCGAAAATGCTCGTAAACTGAACTTGAACCGTTCCGTATCTCCAAAATACATCTGTAGGGTTCCCCGTGGGCGCCGGATGGGAATCGTGTTAAGAACCGTATTAGAACTTACTGGACCGAAAAATAAGCAATATCTCCCTCGTGTCGTATACCTGAGGTGAAGCAATTTCTCTGGGA
The DNA here is from genome assembly GCA_034698585.1 of Disparrhopalites patrizii. Taxonomy (NCBI): domain Eukaryota; kingdom Metazoa; phylum Arthropoda; class Collembola; order Symphypleona; family Sminthuridae; genus Disparrhopalites; species Disparrhopalites patrizii. The sequence continues at coordinate 564 of JAQGBT010000546.1, forward strand.
AAGCTTAAAAAAATTATAATAATGTTATTACACCCAGAATTTCCCCGTGGAATACTTTTTTTATAGAAATATTTCCCTGGTTTTTCAAGGAATTCTAAAGTTCCTTTCCCTATTAATTTTGCTTCCACAGCCGTAAAATTTTGCGAACAAAAATATTCGGAGGAAGTAAAAACAAAATCATTTTTGCCCGAAGGATTTTTGGCTTGCCAAATGTTTCTCTGCATATTAATTTCGACCATTGTTTTTAACTTTCTTTTGTATTTTTCTGCATTTATAAATAAATCCGTTGCTTTTCTAAACGTTCTTCCTCTTTGTTGAGCGATGTAAATTGCCCTTTACCTTCTTTCCCACGCTTATTATTTTTGATTGGGAAAAAACAACTGGATATGATGAGGAAGCAGGAAATCCCCACCTTCGCGCCCACACTTTCTTGTAATGATATGAATAGGTTGATTAATTTAATGAATACAATTTGGAGGAAATCACGGACGCATTGGCAATATCCGGAGGCGTTTCTCCTACATTCTTTATATCATCCAGAAGGAAAAACGTGACTTTAGAACGGCTTTAATTTTTGGTGGCGGGATAATACTTATTTTTTCTCGGTTAACACGCTCAATAAATACCCAGCCATATCCATTTCGTCGGATAATTATAAAGCATTCCTTTCTCACGTTTTCTCTTTTTCCATAGCCTTTGCTTTCTTTGTGGCGGACTTTCTCCTCCCTTGGCGTTCTCCTTTGATCTGTTATTGGAGGTATATCGTGCTCTTTTGCCAGCTGAATTCTTTCGCACTGTTTCCTCTATTTCTCTTTCCCATTGTATGATTACAAAGAAATTACGCCACAGAATTGACTTTTGTATGGCACTGGAATGCGTGGGATGAATCTGTACCTCAATGTGTACGCCTTACAGCCTCACACGATTCGCTTCTACTGTTCTACGAACAATTATCCAGAATGGAATTTTAAAGCTCGACGTGCCAATTGCAGGGACATTTTGGTGTTCCGCCAGCCTTTGCTTTAGAATTACAGTCGACTCTCAATATAACAGTCCTCTCTATAAAAGCACTCTCACTATAACCGCAGTCTGGGACCCCCCCCGAGAGCTTTATCAAGTAAACGGCTCCTTCTATAAAAACACTTGCTATAGCAGCACTTTGCCTATAACAGCAGGGTTTTCCCTTCCCGAGACAACATTTCTCTCACTGTAAAAGCATTTTGTTTCTATAACGTCATTCAAATAAGATCAAATACCCCTTTAAAATTAACTTTTTCTATATAACAGCACTTCAACTATAAAATATCAACTACATATAAAATTCTTTTTTCAACAAAAATTCTTCATTTTGGGAAAATTGCATAAATATTGAAATCATCTATTAAATTATCAATACTATATCTGAAATTGCTGTTAATTAATCAATGTTATTATTTTTCTATAAAGTGATATAAGTTTTCTATAACAGCATCTCACTATAACAGCACAATTTCATGCTCAGATAGGGTGCTGTTATAGTGAGAGTCGACTGTATCGGGTGTTATTAGTTTTTGTTCTTTTTTTAGGTCTGAAAACAATGCCATAATTCCTTTTGGTGGGTGGTGTCGCCCCACACGATAGCACCAGAAATAAACGTGATACAGTGGAGTCTCTCTACACGTATAACAAGTCTCTTTTTAACAACGTTTCTCTGTAACAACATTATTTTTCCAGCCCCTCGTACATGTAAGGTACATATTTAATGTTCTATACATGACAACTTTTCTCTGTAACAATATTTTTCGCCGTTCCCTTCAGAGTTGTTATATAGAGACTCCACTGTATATGAGCCTTAGTAAGTACTCATAACAGAAGATATACTTTGGTCGTATTTTATCACCAGGAAACCATTAAGAATTAATATTTCTGAACTCGTCATTAAATTTGACACCAGCAGCACTTTTAAATTGTTCCTGGAGAAAGAAAATGGCTTTTTTACGGAAAAAAGCCATTCTGTGAAAAATTGCATGGACATTACGCGGGAAAATCGGCAAAATTTTTTAAATAAATACAATCGGCCCTCTCTATAACGGGCCTCCCTACAACGATTTTGCTCTATAACGGTGTTCATAAACCCGCCCACGAGATTTACTATGACAAATTCACTCTCTATAACAGTTTTCTCCATCACAGTTTTTTATCCATAACACGAAATATTGAATCCCCCGCTATTAAGCCTTTCTCTCCCCATAACGGTTTTAGGTCACGCTCCCGCATACTTTTCTCTCTCTATAACGGTTTTTGCACCAGCACTGAATCCCCCGCCGTTTAACCTTCTTCTCTATAACGGTTTTAGGCCACGCCGTCGCATATTTCTCTGCATTATTTACCGGTTATTCATGGATTTGGAATCCCCCGCCATTAAATGTTTTTCTGTGTAACGATCCTGTATTATTTCTTATACCGGCTTTTCTCTATAACGGTTAAATGTAGGTGATTTTTGCGTAACCCTTATAATAAATAAAGTAAATTCTATAGCCATGGCGGTACGGCTTGTTTTTCTAGATTCGGAATAAACGCCTGGGGGCAAATTCAAATCGAAACGTTTATAGTCAATCGAAACCGTTTAGAAATGGTTTGACCAAATTCGCCATTAAAGACGCTATATAGACACCTTCAATTTAAATATTACCTGCAATGAATTTTTCAAAAATCTGAACCAAAAATTTATTGCAAAAACATCCTCATTTATTAACTTGGCGCGGAAGAATCTCATAATCCCGTCAGATCTTGCCAAATCTGTATGGAAATGCTGTTCTTGGATCCAGAATAAAATTTTGACTCGAATGTTTGGTTTATCCTGTGGCATAGCCACATCATAGCGTAAAGGACATAAAATGTTTTCCTGGTATCCCTTGTACAACTCAACGAGTCTACGCCTTCTGTTTTAGTATCCACTCTGTCAAGAACCAAGTCAAGAGGAAAAAGATTCGGATTCCCAGAGATGCGCTTTTATTTATGTTGAGGCGGCTTGGGCTGAATGAAATGTGAGAGGGGAAACGGGAGAAAGAGAATGGATGGGAATGCTGAGGGAAATTTCGGAGAAAGTCCCACATTTCAGCTTCTCCCTTTCTGTATAAAGGAAGCTGTGGGAAGACAACTTTCTCCAGTTCCCGGTGAGCTTTCCCCGGAGACGGTCTTGTGTAGCCAAGAGTTTGTACAGTTTTTATTCTTCCGTTTGCGCTGGAGTGGTGCTTGGAGTGTAGTCATTAATTGTGTAAAGTGCTACCGTGATTACCACTTGATTTCGTGAAGGACTGGAAGACAAGGTGAGTACAAATTTTCAGGAAATCCCTAGTGTTTCATTTCTAAGCTGGATGAAAAATACATTTTAATTGCATTTAGAAACAGCTATCATTATTTTTGTTATTAATTTATTAATCGGAATGACAGAAAGTAGTCACAAGTTGGTTCTGAAATATTTTTCAAGCTACATTTCAAGCTGTGGAATTTAGAACTTTATTTATGAACAATTTTTGCGAATTTCTCTTGAAAGCGGTGCTCCGCAAATTTCGATTAAAATTCGTCGCCCAAAAATTTTCGTTGAAAATCTCCGCCCACAAATTTCCCTTAAAATTCGTCGCCAAAACATTTCCCTCAAAAATGGTCACCTGTAACAATTTTCCCTAAAAATCGTTGTCCAAAAATATTCCGTAAAAGATTCGTCACCCACAAATTTCTCTTTAAAACGCTGGTCTGCAAATTTCCCTTTAAAATCTCTGCCCACAAATTTTCCATAAATTTCATCGCCCACAGGTTTCGCTTAAAAATGGTCGCCCAAAAATTTTCTTTAAAAATCATTGCCCAAAAATATTCCGTAAAAATCGTCACGAACAAATTTCTCTTTAAAACGCTGCTCTACAAATTTTCCTTAAACATCTTCGCCCACAAATTTCGCTTAAAAGTTGTCACCCGTAAAAATTATCCTTAGAAATCATTGCCCGAAAATATTCCGTAAAATTCGTCAACCAAAAATTTCTCTTGAAAACGCTGTTCTGCAAATTTTCCTTAAAAATCTCTGCCCACAAATTTTCCTTAAAAATCTCTGCCCACAAATTTCTATTAAAATTCGTCTCCCACAAAGTCCCCTTAAAAATAGTCGCCTGAAAATTTTCTTTACAAATCATTGCCCAAAAATATTCCGTAAAAATTTCGTCACCCACAAATTTCTCTATAAAACGCTCTCTGCAAATTTTCCCTAAAAATCTTCGTCCACAAACCCTTACAAATTGTCGCACAAAATGTCCCCTAAAAGTCGTCCTTCGATTACTTTCCGTTTAAAAGCTCTGCTCTGAAAATATCCCATAAAAGTAACATATCGCTCCGCAAATTTACCTTAAAAATCATCGCAATATTAAAATTGCCCTTCAAATGGGGTGGCTCTACTCTGTACTGAAAAGGCTTGCCCTCTATATTTCCCTTAAATACGTCACCCCGCAATTTTTTTCACAATTAGCACCGTCATAGGTTCCCCTTAAATCCCCGCCGTGCATCTTGCTCGCTATGAGAAACGAAAAAACTCGGAGACGACACCGAATTTAAAGGGGAAAAGCAGAACTTCCGCTAATATTTCAAGGTTGTCCTATTTCTGGACGCGCGTGCAACAAGGTATAGCAATATACATTAAATCCCACGCCTTGTGACAGATCCAGAAGCAAATTTATTTCTTGTTTTCCATTAAAGCGATTGTCATAATCCCGAAAAATTGCCATAAAAAGCTGCACTCCTGCAATCAAAATGGGATATGAATATGGTCTTATTTCCTATCCAAAATCTATATAAGACACGATTTTTTATCCTCGCACGGAAACGCATATTATTCATATCGCCCCAAAATATGTGCATCCATTTGCATTCTGGCAGGGTAGAGCTTTTGTTTTTATTAAATAAAGCGGTACATGAGGAAATTTCTCAGAAAATCCTCTCACGAATTATTAATCGCCCAGCTGAGACCGAAGTCCGGACTTTTAGGCCTCATTCATATATTTAGCCGTCTCATCGCTGCCCCTGAAATTTTCCCCCGCACTTTGTCTCTGCCTGCAAAATGTTCTTGTCGTTCCGTCTATTACGATCCGTCTATACAATTTCAGATAGAATTCCCTTAGCTGTGAGCAAATCCAAGAATTGTTTGGGCATATTCACTTACAAGTATGTAACGTACTGCAAGTGTCCACTCCGTTTCAAGTTGAAATTTTGAGGGTTAAGCATGGATTCGTCGAAACGGAAAATGGAAATTATTGCCATGCTAATTCCCATAAGAAATTTTAGTGTCTCACCATGGTCCGCTTTGGTGTGTTTTAAAAATTTCAAATTGCAAAATTTTTTCCCCTTTCCAGCTTAGTCGCTTTCCTCAGGGAAATCTCTCACTCTTCTCAAGTTAACACTCTCACCAAGCCGTAACCCCAACGGGATTGCGGAGAATGTTTAGATCTTTCAAAATTACCATTTTCACAAATAAATTTGGCCATACTCACAAAATAACCTGGGATGTGTAGAGCTCTTGGGAAATTCACCGAATGCGCTGCGCTTGTGCAGAACAATCTGGAAATGAAAAGAAAAAATTAAAGCAAACGAAATTAAATGTAACAAAATTAAATGCAAGCAAAATTAATGCAAACTAAATTAAATGCAAACGAAAATAAATGTAACAAAATTAAATGCAAGCAAAATTAATGCAAACTAAATTAAATGCAAACGAAAATAAATCCGAAAACAAATAAATGCAAAAGAGATTAAATGGAAAACAAAATAAAGGCAAAAAAAAATAAATGCAAACGGAATTTAAAAGCAAAAAAAATTAAATGCAAACGAAATTAAATGGACACGCAATTAAATGCAAAAAAGAAGTAAATGCAAAAAAGAAGTGAATGCAAAAAAATTAAATGCAAAAAAATTAAATGCAAAAAAGAATCGAAAGCAGAAAGACATTGTTTAGCCGCCAACAAATCCGGGAAATTTTCCCCTATAAAATCTGCCTTTATGCCGAATACTAGCCTACTTAAAGCGTCCTTATGAAGCCTCCACTGAAGCAGGCGTGTTCAAGCGCCCGGAAATATTTTTCCTCGGGCTTTCCCTTTTGCCTCCTCCGGGCACTTGACGTCCCTGAAAAGTGTATGAGGGTGGCTGTCATTCAATCTGTCTTTTGTAACTTTGGCAGGATCACAAGAGGCAGAAGAAGGTCTTGACAAAAGCTGGAGAGGAGCCGGATCCTTATCAACGCCAAAGTAGTTGAGTAGTCGGAGCGAAGGAGGGACAAAAGGAGAGAGATAGAACTTCGGGGGGAGAGAGAGAAAAACGGGAGATAAAAGCTCCAGGAGAGAGACAAAGGGGGAAAGGAGAGCCACGGAATAAATATGAATATCTCCTCGACGAGTCCCAGGAGCTTTTACAATGACAGCAGCGGGGATGGTGGTGAGCTGGAGGAGAAGCCTTGGTGCTTATCTCGACTGTCAACAGCCCAGTTGAAAGAGACTCAAGAGCTGTCCTCCACCTTTGGTGAGTAATACGAATATTCATTTTTATACACTTTATTATACAGTCTAGGTATTATACAAAGGAAACCACGAGGAAAAATTACTTTCCCTTTTGTTCCTCATTTAAGAGTTCTTTTCCATGTCTTTTCCACTTTTTCTTGGGGTGCAATTTTTTTTTTTTTTTTTGGGGGTAAATTTTGCTTTGTCCCAAGTTACTTCGTTACACCGTCGACTCTCGGTACAGTGGCCTCTCTCTATAACAACTCTCCTAATAACAACTTTTTCTCTATACAGTGGATTCTCGCTGTAACATCTCTGAAGGGAAGGACAAAAATGGCTGTTAAATGGGAAAATTGCTATATGGAACATTTTTTGTGTACACTACATATACGAAGGGTTGACAAATAAAGTTGTTATAGGGAAAAAGTTGTTATAAGGGGAGTTGTTATAGAGAGAGTCCACTGTAACATATTTATTTTTCAGCACTTCGTATATGTAGTGTAGACATATTAAATGTTCCGCATTACAACTTTTTAATATAACAACCATTTTTGTTCTTCCCTTCAGGGTTGTTATAGCGAGAGTCCACCGTATAACGGTATAGCATTATTTTTGCAGCCCCTCGTACATGTAAGGTGTAAATTTAATGTTCTATGTAACAGCATTTCCTTGTAACAATATTTTTCGCCCTTCCCTTCAGAGTTGTTATATAGAGACTCCACTCTATATAGAACACAACTATTATGTTTTCCATGTACAAGGTGCAGTTAATTTCCTGACGTTATGTATAGAACAAGCTGTTATAAACAGTGCGGTTATAGAGAGACTCCACTGTACATTTAACCGTTATAGAGAATAACCGGTATAAGAAATAATACAATAGAAATAATACGATCGTTATAGAAAAAAGCATTCAATAACGGGGGATTCGAAATGAAAGAAAAACCGGTATAGGGAGAGAAATATGCGAAGGCGTGGCCTAAAACCGTTATAGAGAAGAAGGCCAAACGGCGGGGGATTCAAAGCTATAGCCCAAAACCGTTATAGAGAGAGAAGTATATGGAGAAAGGGTGGCTTAAAACCGTTATAGGGAGAGAAGCTGATTGGAGTGGGATTCAAAACTTCTCCGTTATGGATAAAAAACTGAGATAGAGAAAACTGTTATAGAAGGTAAACTTATCGTAGTAAATCTTTCGGGCGGGTTTGTGAACACCGCTATACGGAGGAGTCTCTCTATAGAAAGTCTCTATATAGCATTGTTTTTATATAACATCATTTTTTCCACCCTTCGTACATGTAAAGTACATATTTAATGTACTATATAGCAACATTTCCGGGTAACAACATTTTTTCCACTTCCCTTCAGTGTTGTTATAAAAAGACTCTGCAGTGCGAAAACCGTTATAGAGAGGCCCATTATAGAGAGACTGTACTTAGTAAACTTTGCTTTGTGCTAAGTTATACATATATTAAATTTTTCTCCATTTGTGATGAGCAGAATGGCGGGAATTTTTATTCTTTTATTTCCAGGTTGTAAAGGATTTTACAAAGGGAAAGGGAATTTTAAGTTGGCTACACAGCCTGTTATTTCCAAATGAATATTGCATAGAAAAAATTGTGATCCCGGCAGAGTGAACGTTTTTGTCCTGGTTAATTATTCTATGGAGAGAATTTTTTTCTCCTGGGAGAAGGAAATACAGAGGAATTATTTCAATGGTGAAATATACCTGGGAAGACATTTTTTGTCCGTGTAAAATATTCTGAAGAGGCGCTTTTTCTATGCATTTTTTGTCTATATAGTTAAATGTTCTAGCCACGTTTTTTTTTCGTCCTTGAAATTTCACTTTATGAATAATATTCCACAATTTGTTCCACCCCAATTTGTCACCAAACAAATTTTCAAAGGGGAAACTCCAGAAATATCTCCACAATTAATTTCATTTACCATGTAATTTTTAGAGATGGCCAAAATGCATACTTCGTATATCGTATTTAAAATACTTTTTTTGTAATTGTATTTTCAAATACATACGCAGATATTTTCTACATGTATTTTGTAATTTTTGCTTTTAAATACACGATATTTTTTGGGAGCATTTTTTTCATTTTGTAATTGAAAAGTGCACCAAGGCAAAAAATAGAATTTTGTAATTTGTCGATTGCGCTCGAAAATATCATTGAACGCAGTTAAATCGTATTCTACACTTATTTGAATTTAATATTTAAAATACGTATTTTAAATGTAATTCTACGTATTTTGTAATTAGAATCCGTATTCAAATGCATTAATAACTACGGATGCATTTTGTAATTTTTATTTTGTGCTCGACTCAAAATTCAATCGTATTTTGCAATTTGTAATTAAATATACTTGGGGAGCAGCTGAATGTAATCGATAATTTGGAATTAAAGCCTCCGAATGTATTTGTATTGTGTATTTGCAACTAAAGTATTGCGGACATCTCCGGTAATTTCTCATGGCTTAGTAATACAGGACGGTAATTATTATTATTATTGTATATTTAATTCGTTTTTTTTTTGCGTATTGCATAAGCAATATTTCTACTCTAAATTTTGATTACAAATATTATTTTTTTGTCCAGGCAAATTTTGCGGGGTAATGTGGGACGGCTTCAACTGTTGGGGGCCGGCAGCCCCCAATTCGACCATGTACCTCGCCTGCCCTGCTGCCAAGGGCATGGACGTGACAAGTGAGTTCTTCTCCGAATCTTCCTCTCTGTGCCCCTCATTTGGGATTAGCACGAAATATACGTATGAATAAATGTATATGTAGTCAAATCCTAAATAAATGGGAACTATTCCCGGGAAAAGTTTAAATCAACTTCCCATTGAAACAATATTTTTACACCGGCTGTACATATTCGGATTCTGAGTAAATTTCAAATGTCTCAACCGCCTTAGAAGAATAGTTTTTTTAGTTTTTCAGTCTTAAACCTTAGCAAGTATGCCCACGCAAATGAGAAATGATGATGGTAATTGTTTCATTTAATTAAAGCATAATATATAACCCATTCATTTCTTCTGGCAGAGCAAGCCTTCCGTCTTTGTGATGCTTCCGGGTCGTGGCTGGGCAAGGACGGCCTTCCGGATGAGAAGGGCTGGACGAATTACACGGCCTGCTTTACCCCCGAGATTTTCGCCCTCATTAAGAGACTGTACACCGGGTCCGAGAGCGAGGTCGTGGTAAGGCTATTGTCCTATGCTATATATGCATGCATACTATATTACATGCATATGTACGTATCTGATTGTAAGATGTAGACATATTTTTCACCGTCATGACGTCACCGTTCTAATAAATGAGCCATTTTAATTTTTGGTGGGCGGCGAAACATTGTGAGAGGATCATTTTGTGGTCCCGTCATAGAGGGAACGCCGTTATAAAGAGTGCCATTACACTATAGGTTGTAGGGACTAAGTAGGTACTTGCTTTCTTTAATGAACTGACAAACTGGCTGCCGGAGTGAATTGGTTCACTAAGTTCGTTGACGCAACAAAATGAATCAAAAACTGTATTGTGCTTCCCGAAGTTTTTAACAATTCTCTTGGGGAAAGTCGAGAGAGCATTTATGTGGCTCTGAAATATGTATTGGAATATGTATGGTTTCCTTGAGCAAACCTTGTCAAAAAATAAGGAAAAAGCTATTACAGCACAAAAAAGTAATTTAGGACAGTAATACATATCGAGCGTGAAATGAAAAGGATAATGCATTAATCAAAATAAAAAAGTTAAAGGCAATCTGAAGGAGACAGCCAAGAGTTTATCCAAAAGAGAAAGCAAAACGACTGTCCAAAAGAGAAAGCGAAAGATAATCAAAAAGTGAATGCAAAAAACTTGTTGAAAGAGAAAAAAAATAGTCCAAAGAAGAAAGCATGAAGTTTATCCAAAAGAGAAAGCTAAAAAGACAATTCAAAAGAAAAGCGAAAATACAATGCAAACAGAAAGCAAAAATATAGTCCAGAATAGAAAGCTAAAAGACTATTCAAAAGAGAAAGCGAAAATATAATGCAAAAGAGAAAACAAAAATATAGTCCAAAAGAGAAAGCTAAAAGACAATCTAAAAGAGAAAGTAAAAAAATTATTCGAAGGAGAAAGCGAAATTATTTTTCAAAAGAGACAGTAAAATAATTTTTTAAAAAAGTTACAGAAGCATTATCCTAAAGAGAAAGCAAAAATAAAGTCCATAAGAGAAAGCAAACCGACAATCTAACAAAGAAAGCAAACCGACAATCTAACAGAGAAAGCAAACCGACAATCTAACAGAGAAAGCAAACCGACAATCTAACAGAGAAAGCACAAAAATAATTCAAAGAGAAAGCAGAAACATCATCTGAAATAGAAAGCAAAGAGACAGAATCCAGCAGAGAAAGCAAACGTACAATCTACAAAAGAAAGCAAAAAGATAATCCAAAAGAGAAAACACACAAAACTGGAAAGCATGGAGGTAATTTGAATTCAAATGCAAATAGACAATCCTAAAAAGGAGGGAAAGAGATACTCCAAAAAAGGTAAGCAGATGGAGAATCCAAAGGCGAAAACAAGGAGTTAAACTAATTGTGAAAGCAAAAGTGATAATCCAAAAGAGAAAGCAAAGCAAAAAGCCAAAGACGAAAGCAAATAATAAAAAAACAGAAAGAAAAACAATAGCAGAAACTTGGAAAGAAATCAAAGGAAACGGAAAGAAAGTAACAACACAGAAATGAATGCAGAGCTGACAATGAGTCAAGTAAGCAAAAGCCAAAAACAAGGATGAATCAACTGAAAAGGATGAGAAACAAACTACGTAAACCTGGAACATAAAAGAGCAAAAGCTGAGCAAGAGTAAAAAATCATGACAATGGAGCGGGAAAAACGACAGAGCAAGGCCGTGAGAAGATAAAGAAAAAATACGAGGAGGAAAAACGGAAAGAATAAGATAAATCAAGAAGCAAGATTGTCGCAAGTAAAAATCAGGAAACAAGAGATTCACAAGTAAAGATAATTGCAAGGGAAGAAGAACCGAAATTTGTCCAAAGTGACATTCATTCACATTTGTCTTGGGCCTTAAGAAAATAATTGAAGCCAGAAGGGAGAAAAAACAGTATGAGAAAGACGCCAGGGAAAAACATGAGATAGAAAGATTCAAATGTTGAGACAGAATAAGCTTGAAAGTGAAAGCATGACCAAAAAGATGAAGGAAAGGAAAGCGAAAGAGAAAGAAAATGTTTTCTACGAACCAAAAATCATGTCAAAATTTCCTGGTACTGACAAACTTTTCCTCCATACAAAAAACAACGCTCGGAAATGTGAGCAACTGACCGTTATGTAGCACCTACAACGACTGAGAATTCGCAAAGCGGGATTGAAAAAACATGTGCGAGTGATATTTCATCTTGGCCTATATAGACCCATGCAACTTGACACCAACTACAGTGGACACTCTCCATAACGGTTCAGCAAAAATTATGGATAATACAAGATTGTTACAGAGAAAAACATTTAATAGTCGAATATTCAAAATTAAAAAAAAAAACCTGTGTAAGGAGAGAAACGTGCGAAGGCGTGGCTTAAAACCGATACGTACAGTGGAGTCTCTATATAACAACTCTGAAGGGAAGAGTGAGAAATATTGTTACAGGGAAAGGTTGTTATATAGAACATTACGTGTGCACCTTATATATACGAGGAGCTTGAAAAATAATGCTGTTACAGAGAAAAGCTGTTATAGAGAGACTTTTTATAGAGATACTCCACTGTATATAGAAGAAGGCGGGGGTTTCAAAGCTACTACAAAAACCGTTATAGAGACAGAGAAGTATATGCGAAGGCGTGGCCTCAAACCGTTATAAGGAGATAGGCTGAATGGTTGGGTGTTCAAAACTTTCCCGTTATGGAGAAAAAACTGTGACAGAGAAAACTGTTATAGAGAGTAAATTTATCATAGTAAATCTCTCGGGCGGGTATGTGAACACCGCTATACAGTCGACTCTCAGTATAAAAGCATCCTACAGTCGACTCTCGCTATAACAGCACCCTATAAAGCATCAAATTTCGCTTGTTATAGCAAAAAACTGTTATTGAGAACAGACATTTCTATGTTAACAAATGGAGAAAGTCTTTGAGGGGAGCATTTTTTGCTGCTGTTATAATGAGAGTACTGTTATACAGGGGACTGTTATAGAGAGAGTCGACTGTACAGTCAATTCTCTCTCTAACAGACCTCCTTATAACCGTTTTCGCACTATAACGGTGTTCACAAACCCGCCAGAGATTACTTCAATGCTAAAATCTTCCTCTATAACGGTTATTTTATAACGGTTGTTTCGTTATACCGGGGAAGCTCTGAATTCCCGACCAATAAATGTCTTTTGCTATAACGGTTTGAGGACACGCCCTCACACCCTATACCGGTTTTTTCAAATTTCTGAATCCCCGCCATAAATTCCTTTTTGCTATAACGGATTTTGGACCACGCCCTCACACGCTATACCGGTTTTTTCAAATTTCTGCATCCCCGTCATAAATTCCATTTAGCTATAACGGTTTTTGGACCACGCCCTCACACGCTATACCGGTTTTTTCAAATTTCTGCATCCGCGTCATAAATTCCTTTTTGTTATAACGGTTTTTGGGCCACGCCCTCACATGCAATAACGGTTTTTCTGTAATTTCGAATCCCCCGTTATTAAAACCGTTTTTTAACGGTTTTCTTTATACAGGTTATTCGTTATAACGGTTTTTCAGGCTGCTTTTTGCTAAACCGTTATAAAGAGAATTGACTGTATACGGTGCACCGTGTCTTTTTCCCTCAGCCCACAATCACTGCTCACTGCTCGCGTCAGCCTCATCATTGTAGTGTTGTTGTGGAAACAGCCTCTTGCATCCTTGCACTGCTCAACTCACGCACATTGCTATTGCCCACTATAAATAATTCAGTGGTACTGTGTATTGCTGTCTATATAGGTATCCTATGCAGGCGGAGTTATGTCCTTTGTAGACGGAATTACATCCGCGCAATAATGGCAACGGAGATAAGGTCGGCGGAAATTATGTTAGCGATAATGCGTCCGGACACCATTTTATAACATAAATAAAAAAATGTCCCCGAAATGTGCGTGACAACATTTTTTCTTTCTAAAATTTCATCCTACGCGTCATTCATTACAGTGGAGTCTCTCTATGACAAGCCTCTTTCCATATATAACAACACTATCTTTTCCGCCCCGCATACATGTAAAGTACATATTTTATGCTCTATATGTAACAACTTTTCCCTGTAACAATATTTTCGCCTTTCCTTCAGCGTTGCTATAGAGAGACTCCACTGTATATGCAATTCTGACATTATTATTGACCCTCCTTTTTAAGTTTCGCAAGTGTACGTTTGAGTACAATGAATATGGGAATCGAAAATAGTATGTTTGATTTTATTCGATTCGGCAGAAATTCGTTAAATTGCACAAAGAGCAAATAAAGTCAAATGGTTAAAAAAAAAAGTTAACTGAATCCCAAGTTAACTGAGAGAGTAGTTTGTACGCATTATTCAATATTACTTATTTAAGTAATATAAAAAATGCGTGACACGGGTTTTACACTTGTGTTAAGATAAGGTGTTACGATTAAGATGTTAAGATTGTAAAATAAAAAACTGGAATCACAGTGCCGTACATGGCGGAGAGTGTGCTGAACCTGCTCAAGCCCATCCTGGGGAGTGTCTTCGAGAAGGTCACCGTGTTTGGGGTCAATCCCAAAAAGTACATCCCTCAACTTCTCCGAAGATTCCCCAAGACCAGCCTTCCTCCTTGGTATGGTGGCGCCAAGGATTTTAAACCCCTGCAAATTTTTGGATAGCACACCGTATGACGTCTTTATACATCTGTATACACAATTGCCAAGAGTCCCTTTGTCTGAAAACTGTGAGGCATTTTCCTTAAGTACATATGCTACAAAATGTTAAAATTACATTATGTATAATTCATGCTAAAAAGTGTTTAATTTATTTCTATGAACGTCCAGATGTTCACAACTGGACAAATCTTATTGTCTAATCTGGGTCTTTCTCTGGGTATAAAACCCCCGAGATTCACATTGTAGGGTACAGTGGACTCTCTCTATAACAACTCTCCTTATAACAACTTTTTCTCTTTAACAACTTTATTTTGCAACTGTTCGTATATGTAGAGTACATATTAAATGTTCCATATAACAACTATATTTCGTATAACAACCATTTTGGCCCTTCCCTTCAGGGTTGTTATAGCGAGAGTCCACTGTATCTAGTATCATTTTGTCTTGAAACCCGTAACTTGTATCTCTTTTTGTTTTTTGTCTTTAACTTGCAGAATTAACTTTGAAGTTACATTTAGTTCAGGAAACCCTTTTTGTCTTTTTATTTACTTTATTTATTTCATAGGACCTTTTGTGGAAAATGCTGCACAAAACTTTGATGATATAATTTTGTTCCAATTAAATATACATGTTAAGCATCCCTGAATGTACAAGGTTCCAAGATACCCCCTAAACAATATGATACAACAATGCTGCAAAATAGACAAAGCACGTTTCCCATCCCGAATTGTATTGTGAGTCTAGGAAAAATAATCATCCCGATCCGACCAAGAATGGCCGAGTTATGGCAGTTTTTTCAAAAAAATAAAAAAATTAAATTTTCGACCTAATCACTTTTATGTTTCTGCATTTAGGAACAACGCTTTTAGTGTTCTCCCAACCGTACAAAATGGGGCAAACGTGTTTTCTGGGCAAAAGTTTATTGTGAATCTAGAAAAAATATTCTCATTAAGATGAAACAGGAATTGCGCTAGTTAAGGCGAGTTTTCCACTCGCCAAACATTTTGGAAATATTTGAAGAATGGATGAATTTTTCCTAGTCCAGAATTTATAGGTTCCCGTGATGACTCGTGAAGAATGCTTACACGTTGAAGGGATATCAAGTTATTCTACGATTTCGTGAACATGCGCTGTAAAAATACGGGGGAAGCTGAGCTCTGTGTCGCAGAACCATAACAAAAAATATTATCTATGATTTCCTTTACAATACCTAAATTTTTGTATCTTTTGTCCTTAATGCCGTTATGATTAGACTCCAGTGTAAGCATGCTGTTGCAGAGAAACGCTGCTTTATACAACAGATACAAATATCAGCGCAAACAAGCGCAGCAAACTTGAAATTAACGTTTTTGTATATGTATGTAAAACACCAGTGGAAGTTTAAACTCACAACACATAGGCAAAGCGACGACTCAACGAGTTGCTCTTCCTTTATTTCTTTAAACATTTGACAATTAGAATACAGAGCGGCCTATATACTATGGGGGAAAACCCCCGCAGAAAGATTTGCGAACGAGAGAGCACAAGTCGGGAAAAAACTGAGTGAGAAAAAACCGCCGTTATACAGTGTGCAAATACATATTTATATTTGGCTGGGATACGAACCCCAGCCCCCTTCTAGCCGCGTGCACACTGTAACCACTGCACTACCACATCCTCCACTTGCATATGTATACCTATGTTTTATTTACAATTATTTTGAGTTTGTCTTTATAAGAATTCAACGATTGTGTTTGAAAATTAAAAATAACGTCACATTTCCCGTATTCATGTTTTAACACGGGAAATGTGATGATTTGTGACAGCAATGTAATGATTTGGTTAGAAAATCCTAGAATTGCTGGGCTAAATTCTGCCTTACGTGCTTCATTATAGTGAAAAAACACCCCTCATGTATGAAGGCAGCGCCAGTGAGTAATGTAGCGTAGCCCAGTATGAATTGATAAGGACTCATTTCGTCTAATTGCAAAGGTTCCGGCGCTTTCAGCGTCAACGTAGTCGTGTCATCTAACAAGCTATGCAAATTGAATTTTTCAAACATCTTATGTGAATGTAGCACATGCACATAAGGCCAACTGGTAGATGCTGCACTGCAATTATAATGTCTCAAACGGTTTTTCGCAATCCTACAAAAATCATCTTCATCTTTAAGCAAATTTCTTTTCCGCCGGTGGACTTTGTCCCTTTCATCCCACAAGCGCCAGAAGCCACCCTTGGCCAGGTGATTCCCAATGCAGGACCCAACGTATTGTAATCCACAACAGCCACCCGGAGACTTGCGAACATTGATAATTCTTTTCCTTTTCGAATCACCCGGAAATGCTTTGACGGGAGGAAAGATTTTAACAAAAATAGCATTTTCTGTGTGTCCAAAAAGAAGTACATAGATTCCCTGATGCAATGCCTTGCGGAGCAGCGGATTTTTTTTTTTGCTATATACGGATCTCCCTGTCTATCAGAAGTACAAATTCCTACAGAAGTCTATCGTCCATGTACTGAAGTTGCTTCGAAAGCTCGCGCAGCACCTATGCGAAATGGGAATTTGGTTTTGCGCGCTTTGCAACAGTTGAAATTAGCTGTCGGTATAGTGACCTTCCCTTTACGTTCGTATCCCGAGTTTCCCAAGTCCGGAAGGTGTATAGATGTGTAGATGGCATCCAGATCCTGCGAAAGAGGATCGTGGAGAGTATGAAAGAAAATTTGGGTAAGAATTTCTCCTTTGTATATCCCGCCAAGCACCACCAAGCTATATATTTATATAAAAAAAGGTATACTTATAGAAAAAAAGTTTTGAAAATTTTGAAAAAAAATTCGACATTTTGAAAATTTTGAAAAAAAATTCGACATTTTGAAAATTTACGAATTTTGAGTTTCCCTTGAAAACGCGAGGAGTTTAATCTTTTCAAAGGACTGTATTTCGAATTTAACCGAAATCGGTTAATAAACAGCAGAGTTATGGTAGGTACCGCGACCCAGAAGATCAAATTTTGATCCCCGTGGGGGTCACGGGGTGACTTTGAAATCTGACTTTTTGCATTGTTGGTCGTACAGAGGCCTCACCCACACTATTATGGACGAAAGTTTTGGATCCCTGACATACGAGAAAGTTCCAGGTCGATGGGGGGACTACACTGTCATATGTATAATTCAATGAAATAACCATTTATTTAATTCAAGGTTGATTTAATGCATGCATTACATGAATAAAAGCCGACTACGCACAGCAAGATGTTTTATAACATTATAACACTATCGATGTTTTTTCTTTTTTCTCCAGTGACGGAGCAAACGTCTTGTCAAAGGTTTTCTTCATTTTTTAACAGGAAATTCACGATTAAAAAGGAATAAATGCACACTTTCGCTTGCATTTGGGCTCATTCCACTTTCTGGTTATGTATTGAAGAAATTTGATCACACCCCTCAAAAGCATTTCCAAGTACTGTGGAGTCTCTTTAGAACAACACTGAAGGAAAGAGGAAAAAATACTGTAGCTAGGAAATGCTGTTATACAGAAGATAAAATACGTACTTTACGAAGGGCGGGAAAAATAATGTTGTATAGAAATGTCGTTATAATGAGACTTGTTATATAGATACTCCATTGTGAGTTGCAATTTTCAAATGTTTCATGCAGTAGGTCTTATAGTGTAGTGTATAGTTCTACGTTATAAGATTAGTAAATAGCTATCAAGTTAGCATAATGAAGCTATACCCGTATACATGACACTGTAAGGAACATGCTGTTATAAAGAGTGCGATTACTATAGATTCTCCGTAGCCCAGCGTTTCGGGGTTGTTACAGAGAAGGTCCATTACAGTGGACTCTCGCTGTAACAACCCTGAAGGGAAGGACAAAAATACAGTTGCTACAGTGGAGTCTCTATATAACAACTCTGAAGGGAAGGGTGAAAAATAGTGTTACAGGGAAAAGTTGTTATACAGAACATTAAATATGCACCTTACATGTGCCAAGGGCTGGAAAAATTATGTTGTTACAGAGAAATGTTGTTATAAAGAGACTTGTTAAAGAGAGACTTCACTGTATATGGAACCGTTGTTATATGGAACATATTGTATACCACATATACGAAGGGCTGAAAAATAAAGTTGTTATAGAGAATCAGTGGTTATAAGGAGAGTTTTTATAGCGAGAATCCACTGTAAATCGTCGAAAAACTATATTCCCCTTCTAAGCATTCTACAGGAGGACCAATAAACTTTTAGGACTAGCACAATTGTATTATTTTGTAAGGAATTTCAGTAATTTATCAAACGTAAACATTCCTATAATATACCAAATATACCTAAAATGCTTTTGCTATAAAAGCTCCTGTGCCACTCACCGTCAGATGAAAGCGCGTCTGATGAAATACTGGATATCCTTTTATAGTTTTTCTCAAATGGCACAAGATCATAAAATTAATTGAAACTGAAATACGTGGTTTCCTCCAAGACCTCGTCTGTGCCGGTCGTTATACAATAGTTACATAAGATCATTTCAGTTCATAGATACAACCCTGTACATTAGTGTACATATAGAAATAAAATTCCTACGGAAGTCGGCATCTATCAAAAATAGCTTTGATCTGGTATAGAGAAGCAGGTTATACGTGCAGGAATAATTTTTACGCCTTTTTAATAGTCAGGTATTGCAACAATTATGCAACAAAAATGTGATTGTATCTATACTTAATCTTTCCTCTGAATGAGTGTTCCTTGCCAGTTTGTCTACCTATATACATACAGTGGACTCTCTCAATAACAACTGTCCTTATAACAATTTTTTCTCTATAACAACTTTATTTTACAGCCCTTCGTATATGTAGTGTGCATATTATATGTTCTATATAACAACTTTTCCATATAACAACCATATTTGCTCTTCCCTTCAGGATTGTTATAGCGAGAGTCCACTGTATATGTGCCAACACATTGTTTAAAAATACATGTTACGTATTTTTACATTAAAACAAGTAGCTATAAAAACACGTCCCGTTCCTGTAATCCGCACAGCGTAAAGGTAAATCATTATTTGGAATGGACGGATATGATTATTACCTTGAAAGTGGTTATTCTGCTTTGTTTTTGTCCTGCCTTAACATTATTGTAGAAAAAAATTTGTCATGGCAATAACAAATAGAAGTTCTTGGTGGTACAAATCCCAACACTACTGCTCATGTTTGTATAGGAGACAGTCCATTAAATGCATCAATAATCCCCTGTGAGCATCTCCACCAGCATTATCTGGCCATGGGATTGTTTTTGTGGTCCCCGCTATATTTCTGGCTTAACATTTTACTTTTAGCAAGTTCGCAACGATTACACCCTAATTCGGTGAACGTATCCGATTTCAATGGTGACTGGAAGGATGAAGATGTAGAATACGGGAAACCTACTCCCACGGGAATTCACAGCTACAAGAATTTGGGAAGTCTCACCAAAAAGGTTTGACAATAAATAAACATTCTTTACTTTTAAACTTTTAAATTGGAATAAAAATTTGATTTTCGCAAAAATTGAACAATTATAAGGCGCAAAAAACGTTGGAATTTTTTAGATCAGCTCTGTGGAATATTTATGGTTTGATTAGGGACATTTTTTGATACATTTAGTGACTCTTTAAAAATATTTTGCTAATTATATCAGAAATATTTTTCCTGGATTCAATTTGGAACTGATTCGAAAAATTTCGCATGTCAACTTTGTATTGAAATCCAACGCGTCTCTTCAAAAATTCAACGTTAAACATTCAGCGTGTTCGTGCATGATTTTATATTTATTGAGAGATTATTTGTAATAATTATTCGCTATTATGGTGGAAACGCTCTGTCAAAATGCAAATTAAAAAAATTAAATGGGGATATTCAGATAGGAAATTTGCTGCACAAATATGACAATTAAACAGAGAATTTATTCGCACAAATATAACAATCATGCAGCGAACTTATTCACACAAATATTACAATTACGCAGAGAATTTATTCCCACAAATATTTTCGATGCTAGAATTTTGCCGGACAAATTTTTTAACCAAAGTGGGAAATGTCGCCGTAGTAATTCTTAGTTGAACTTAAGATTTATTTGTGAACAAATTAGAGATACTTCTCATTACGTCATTAATTCGGAAATGAAAAATCTTCTTTGCAATACGGAATGGAATTCGAAAAAATATGAATTAAAATTCGTATTAAAATACGTGTGCATCCTAATTATGAATACAAATTTCGGATATATAAAATATTAATTCTATCTGTAATTCCATGTACAATTTTATTCACATACTCAGACATATGAATACATACGTATGTATTGAAATACTTTTCGAATACTATTAAAAATGTGTTTTTAATGCAATCTGGCTTAATTTGTAGCTTAATAAAATAAACGCAAAATCAATACACAGAATTATAAATTGACTTTGCAGCTCTGATTTTGAAAAAATCGATGCTTTTACGAACGAAATAGCAATATTACTGCCAATTGAAAACATCTTTATGTTTCTGACAATACCTTCTGACAATACATTCTGACAATGGTTTATGACAATACCTTGATGTTTCAAATAAAACAACTTGCTCGAAGGTGGGCATTAGCTATGAAGGAAATTTTGAACACCAATAAAGTATCGGAATGCAAATGTCAACTTTTGAATACGAATTTGAATTTCGAATGTATTTGTAATTAGAAATTACAATTAAAATATTTTTTAATAGGGAATTTTTTAAATTGGAAATTTCCTCGCTATAGCGAAAAAACGTCATACAGAACTCAAATTCGTATGTTAGAAATTAGAGAAAGCTTTGGGTGGCCTATTTTGCCACCGTTATAGAGATAAAGCTGTTATAAGGGAGGCCATTGTAGAGAGAGTCGACTGTGTATTAGTTAAAATTGCTTATTTTTATTGGTATTGGGACGCGCAAATTTGTAAAATTGCAAGCAGTTCTCAGGAAAATCGCGCAACAAAATGTCACTCGTGGAAAATTTCATGCATTTCATTGTTAAAAGCACACATTTGTAAGATACTTCCATCATAAAATTTCAGAGAAAAAAACAAACTCTCAAAGTCCATGATTTCAAATTTTTACTGCGCAATATTGTCTAGTGACTTTGGTAAAAAAAAAAAACAAACAAAAAAGCAGGGATATATTTTACGTTACCAGGCCGAACAATTTTTTGGGCCACAATTTGTTTTACAGCCTTTAAAAGTCTTGTGTCGATTTTGGTCTACCATTATCCAGAATTAACTGCATTGTTTCGAAATGTTTTACACAGATTATCCTCCCAAATGGAGCAGATATTGACACGTGGGAGCCTCCGTATAATTTTACCCGTAAATTTGTCGTTTACTACGCCGGAAATGATTTTGATGACAAGACAGGTGAGCCCATTTTCCTTTCACTCCAATTTAGTCGTTAACATGGCTTTCCCTCTCGTCCACTATTCTTCTTGTACTTCTATCAAGATCACATATGAACTCACTAAACCATTACTGAATTAACAATTATATCTATAGTCGCAATTACGGAACTCGGCAAATGGTATGTGAAGAAGGAAATTGAAGACGGCCATTTGGACGACCTCCTTTGCTACTGCTATCAAGTAATTCACAAGCTTATGCAGATTATGAAACGAAAGTGAGAACCATTCAAATTAAATGGAAAAAATTCCAAATCACCCGAAACAAAAGATAACTTATCGATTCTTACATATCACAATTTATTATGTCCAATAATTGATTTCGAATTACCGTAGCGCATACGAATATAAGCAGAGCCCGTCAGGGACGGCGATTATCGACCTTCAGGGCTTGCGCGTGGAGGAAGTCACTTATCTTCCGAGTGAGTGCAATTTAATAGGACCAATTCCCAAATGTTGACAGTAGCCAGTAACCATATAAATATATATTTGTGATAAAAAAGGACAAATTTATGAGCATAATTATATTCCGTGCGCAGCCATCGTCGCTCTTATGAATGGAATGAAGGAGTATCGGTGGTTGCTTGCTAAATATTTGGACGATGCCATCGTCATAAACAGTGAGTTGAAAAATTTGTACTCATTCTAGCATGTTAAATATATTCGTTGTAGGAAGTGCCTATGTATTCCTAAATTAAATTGTATCTTGAATCACAGTGCCATACATGGCGGAGGGCGTGCTGAACCTGCTCAAGCCTATCATGGGGAATGTCTTCGAGAGGGTTGCCGTGTTTGGGGTCAATCCGAAAAAGTACATCCCTTACCTCCTCCGAAGATTCCCCAAGACTAGCCTTCCTCCTTGGTATGGCGGCTCCAAGGATTTTAAACCCCTTCAAATTTTTGGATAGTACACTGTATGGCGTCTTTACATCTGTATACACAATTCAAGAGTATCAAGAGTCCCTTTGTCTGAACATATTCATGATATAATTTTGTTCTAATTGAATGCACATGTTAAGAACACATGTTCCATAGCATGTTCCATAAATGCGCAGGGTCCCAAGAAACCATATACCCCCTAAACAATATGATGCAACAATGCTGCAAAATAGACAAAGCATGTTTCCCATGTAGAATTGTATCGTGGATCTAGGAAAAAAAATGCATCCCGATGCGACCCACAATGACCGAGTTAAGGCGATTTTTTCAAAACAACAAAATTTACATGTTCGGCAAAATTACTTTCTTGTTTTTTTAGGAACAAAGCTAATAATGTTCTCCCAAACCGTACAAAATGGGGCAAACGTGTTTTCGTATAGCAGAATTGTATTGTGAATCTAGAAAAAATATGCTTATTAAGATGGAACTCGAATTGGATAAGCTATGGCGAGTTTTCTGCGCCAAGTTCAAAAATGAGCATTTTGAGTTAAATCGTTACTTGGTTCTGCCTTCACGAACCAAAATAAATTTGCAGAACTTGTTCATAGCGCAAAATTTAACGGCGAATTAGGTGAAAAACACTTCTGAATGGTTTTTGTTGCAATAAAATCATTAAACTAGCCATTCTTAAAAGCGACTCTAAAAGGCTCACAAACACGGTGACGCATAAACACGGCACACTCTTAGGGCAAAAATATTACAATTATTTGTTGAAAAGCTATCATTTGTGAAGTAGCCAAACGTAGCTTTTCATCATTTTCAAAACGTTAATTATAGTTCAAAAATTGTTTTTATTTGGAATTTTTGATGACATAATAAAAAATATTAATTTCGTCAAACATTCCAATTTTTAAACTTGGTGCGGATGCGGAAAACTCGCCATAACTTGTGCAATTTATGTTTGATCTTAATATATTAATATTATTTCTAGATTCACAATAAAATTCTTCTCAGAAAACACGCTTGCTCCATTTTGTACGGTTGGGTGAACATTAAAAGCTTTATCTCTAAAGACAGAAGCAAAAAAGTAATTTTGTCGATAATTTAAATTTTTTTATTTTTGTTGAAAAAACCGCCATAGCTCGGCCATTGTTGGTCGGATCTGGACGAATGTTTTCCCGTAGATCCACAATACAATTCTGCATGGGAAACATGGCTTGATTATTTTGCAGCATTGTTGCATCATATTGTTTAGGGGGAGTATATCGTTGCTTGGTACGGTATATACGGTGGTTTTTTATTTACTGTGATTGCGTAATTGTAATTTAGCATGGCGAAAATTAAAGTGCACGTTAGCAATGCAAATCTAGCTTATTTTATGACTTGTACGTAATTGGAGTGTAATTTGTACCTTGAGCTTATTATTAGCCTATGTCTGTCTACATGTACATTATATACCTAAATGCTTGCATAAGAGCACTTGTTCTGTTACTTAAACTTTTAAAATTTCACAAGAACCTTCTCGGCCCTTTTGCTGCTAAGATTTAATTACACGAAATGGACAAACTGGAAGGCAATGAACAGACAAAAAATGACAAACCGCCTACTATTAAACCAAATATTTCCCACGTTAACTGGAAAGAATTACTAACTTGCACAAACTTGTCCAACGTGCTTCCTAACGGGTGGGATCACACTCCATTCAAGCTTCGGAATTACCTGTGGGAGTACTCCAATCTCCAATTAATATCTTCACACACTTTATTTGTAAAAAAGCGTTACAGAACTCACGTTTGTCAATATGTGAAATGTTGAACAACCCATAAGATTCTCCGTTTTGTTTGGATTATACAGCGGAGTTTCTATATAACAACTCTGAAGGGAAGGGCGAAAAATATTGTTCCAGGGAAATGTTGTTATATAGAACATTAAATATGTACTTTACATGTACGAAGGGCGGAACAACAGCGAGACTCCACTGTAATTAGTTATCCGAACAATTGTTCTCCCCTCTAGATTTTTTCCTTCTTCTCATTCCGCAAAGAGTCTCGAAATGCAATGCACAACCGTAAAAAACGCTAGTCTTACTGGCTTTGAGATCAGGAACGGACGAACAGAAATTTATTATAGCAATTTTTAGCTTAAACTTCATAGGATTATATCAACTTTAAATATTTTACCGCCATTATGCACACTAGGAAGATTAGAAAATTAATTTTGCCCCTAAGCGTCTACTATGCGTTTGTTGCGTTCACAAGTGCCTCGGGCTGGGACGAAGCTACCACAGAGGTCACCGGGGGAAGGACGGTAAAAGAAAATTCGGTGGAGACTGGGACATTAACACCTTCCGGGATTTGGAAATACAGACATTTGGGGAGCCTCACTAAGAAGGTAGAGTGATATGCTACAGTGAACTCTCGCTATAACAACCATGAAGGTAAGGAGAAAAATAGTTGTTACAGTGGAGTCTCTATATAACAAGTCTCTTCATAACAACATTTCTCTATGACAACATTATTTTTCCAGCACTTCGAACATGTGAGGGGAAAAAACAATGTTCTATACAACAACTTTTCCCTATAACAATATTTTTTCCCTTCCCTTCAGAGTGGTTATATAGAGACTCCACTGTATATGGTACATTTAATATGTACACTACTTGTACGAAGGGCTGAAAAATACGAGTTATTTTAAAGCAAAAGTTGTTACGAGGAGTGTTGCTATAGAGAGTCCACTGTATTCAGGTTGACATTACGAATTCATATTTATCGAGGGAGTTGGAGATACAAAGAGCAAGAAAGAAAATGCGAGCGAGAGAGAGAGAGCATGAAAAATACATATACATAAATGTATACAGTGGCAGCATTATTGATGAGAAACATATTGAGGAAAGTGGGATTTAGGGATAATTGTTGAATACAATAAAGATAAAAACCTTTAAAAATCATTCCTTGACCTGCGATTGTTCTTATTTAATCAAAATTAATTAATTACTACCAAGATATAGTAGTATTTTGTGCAAAGGTGCGCTGGTCTTTTGTAAGCCTTAATTCTTAACTAAAACCACGGACTAAATAGGAACTTTTACAAGATCTGCAATTCCCTCCACCACAGTGACCTTGCCCGGACTAATCCAGGAGATTCGTTGAATCTCCCATTATATTTGGCGAAAATCGCAGACGTTGTGGGTAGTTCCGGACTCCATTACAGATACAGTGGAGTCTGTATGACAAGTCTCTTTATAACCACATTTCTCTATAGCAACATTATTTTTTCAGCCCTTTGCACATATAAGCTACATATTTTATGTTCTATATAGCAACTTTTCCTTGTAACAATATTTTTGGCCCTTCCGTTGAGAGTTGTTATATATAGAGACTCCACTGTAAGTTTTATCTGTAATAGTCACTCTGGGTTACAAGTATTGGGAATTTTGCTTGTACTCCAAATATTTTGTTTATAATTTAAAAGGTACTTCTTACCGTCCGTAAGAAAATTGTACATATGCAGCGAGAGAGATTATTTGAAATTTGAACGAATTAATATTATGTCAAATTTATGTCAAATTTAGTACTGGCATTTCCATTATTTGTTGCTTTTATCTATATGAAAGAACATTTATGACAAACCTCGCAGCTGATCCTTCCCAACGGAGAAGATATAAATACATGGAAGGCGCCACACAACATGACTAGTCGTTTCGCGGTGTACGTTTGCGGGAAAGACTATGACGACAAGCTTTGTAAGTTCCCCCTTCATACTTGTAAATTCATGCAATTTAAGCGCTAATTTAGAAGATTTAAAATGTAAATTTCGATCATGCAGTAGCCAAATTTTATGGTTGTGACAACAATTATTTCAAATATATTTCGCTAATATTACGTGTAGCTAAAGTCATTTCCATTTCTCAGTAAAACCAATTTTTGTGGGTAAAATTCGAACTTTTCTATGTTTCCATGAGTATGTACATACATATAATTTTGTGGGTTAAATTAAATTTGTAAAATTTTGTTCACTTCAATTTGGTTATAGTTGGCGTGATAGAGATCGGGAAATGGCACCCAAAAGATGTGTTTATCAAAGGGCAATTCAAGGAGTATCAGTACTACGTTCTACAGATTTGTCATAAGTTGATCCAAATGGTTAAACAGAAGTACGTATGCATGTATGTTTATGCTATATACATATAAAAATGCATTAAATATGTTTTTTTAGTAAGTACATATCACCTAGTATAGATATACAGTAATTACAAAAATTTTCGATACTGTTGTACATATACATACATATAATATATGAAATTTGTCTGGAATCAAAATTTGTTAACTGAATTTTAAATTTCCAGCGCCCTCAAAACGAATCAAACGGAAACGGGGAGCTTCATATATGACCTTCAGGGCTTGAAGCTGGAGGAAGCTACCTATATTCCAAGTACATAACATATGACCCTATATTCCGAGTACATAGCATGTGACCCTATATTCCCCCTTAAGAACTCGAAGTTTCTCGTATGCCGGGGATCCGAGAATTTCATGCATAATAGTGTGGGTGGGGACTATGGATGGCCAAAACTGCCGAAACTCCGATCTCAAAACTCACCCTCATACCCCTCCCCCTCCCCACGGGGGATGAAATTTTGACCTTTCGAGACGAGGTGCCTGCCATAACTCGGCTGTTTATCAACCGATTTTGATGAAATTTGAAATATAGTCGTTTCAAAAGATTTTATTGTTCCGGTCTTTCAGGAAAATCAAAAATTCCGAAATTTTGAAGAAACGTCAAAATTTCGAAAAAAAAACATTTTTTTAATTGCCTTTTTTTCTTCAAACAACACTATAAAAATATGTGTATACACGAAATATATTGTTAATACTAGTCGTAAAAGCCAAAATTTTAAACAAATTCTGAAATACCAAAATAAAAGGTTCACATTTCATAAAATTTTATATTTATATTTTAGAATTTGTTAAAAATTTTGGCTTATACGACTAGTATTAACAATATATTTCGTGTACACATATTTTTATAGTGTTGTTTGAAGAAAAAAGGCAATTAAAAATTTTAATTTTTTTTCGAAATTTTGAGGCACCTCGTCTCGAAAGGTCAAAATTTCATCCCCCGTGGGGAGATGGAGGGGTATGAGGGTGAGTTTTGAGATCGGAGTTTTGGCAGTTTTGGCCATCCATAGTCCCCACCCACACTATTATGCATGAAATTCTCGGATCCCCGGCATACGAGAAACTTCGAGTTCTAAAGGGAGAATATATGGTCATATATTTACATATATTCACTTGTGTTTGGGACAATCTCGTTTATGTTTAACGTTTATGTTTAATCTCGTTTACGCTTATGTTTAACAATTCACTTATGTTTGGAGAATCTCGGACATTGTATCTTATTGACATTGCACTAATATCGCTATATGTTATGCAACATTATATGATTACTGATTCATTCCAGGCGTCGCATTCCTACTCAATCTAGCCCGGGAGTACAGGAATATCCTGATCAAGTATTTGGATGAGGTCATCGTGATTAACAGTTAGTCCGACGAAAGTTTCCGTTGATCTGCGAGATTTTCATTTCAACCGTTTCAAATTTGTTTGGTTTTTTCAGTGACATTCATCGCAGAGGCCGTCATCAGTACCCTCCGGCCAGCCATCGGCCGGTTCTTTGAGCGGATCAGCATCTACGGGACGGAGCCGTCAAAGTACAAGGCGCAGCTTACCCGGAAATTCCCGAAGGAGAATCTCCCGGAATGGTACGGCGGCGTCAAGGATTTCAAGCCAGTTGCGTTGATAGGATGAACATTCCTATTCATTCGTCGTCACCAATAAATCGCCGTATTTAACCAACAAAAAACTCATTACAGTGAAGTCTCTATACAACAACTCTGAAGGGAAGGGCGAAAAATATTGTTACAGGGAAAAGTTGTGCTATGGAACATTAAATAATATGCATCTTACATGTACGAAGGACTGGAAAAATAATGTTGGTACAGAGAAATGCTGTTATAAAGAGACTTGTTATAGAGAGACTCCACTGTACTGTCTAATTTTTCTCATCGAAGTATGTCAGCTTGGTACTTGGTTGCTCAAGTAGAAAGCAAGGCAAGATGTGGTACTAAATCCTCATTGTATCAGAACATCTGGTAATGTTCCCGGTTTTTTGCGTAAGCAAGATAATTTCAAAATAGCAGATATTTTAACAATGCAATGCTGGCCAACATAATGCTGCATTTCCTTCATTGCCGGATGAAGGTGAAGGAATAAATGGGATAATTTGGATTAGATGTGACACAAGAACTGACCTCATCCTTATTATTTGTATTCCATAAACTCCCACATGCCTACAATATAAGTTTATTTATACAATATATGTATACATTGTATACAATATATTTAGTGTGGAATTTATTATTTTTTTGCTGTGGAAAGCCTCGTTTTCCTTCTCTCGCAATGACTCACTTGAAAAAGAAATTTTACTCCGCGTCTTCAAAGTGAATCACTTTTACTAGGTTTTGCTAGGAGAAAAATTTAGTTTCTCACCGTCACTTTCTTCAACGTCCAACTGTTATGTTTACATTAGTGCTTCCTTATGTCAGAGCATTAAAATGTATACATAATTGTGTATAATTGCGTATAAGCGTGCAAAAATGTGGATTTAATTTGAAGCACATAAAATATACAATAATGCAATGGCATTCTTCGAACCGGACATTTTGTTTTTTACGATACAGAACATTCATGGAAAATTTGTAAAATATATACTATCCACACCTATGGAAATTTTGAAATGAATTCATAGCAGGGATGGAGATCCAAAATAAATACCGATTCGAATTTCGATTCAGATTCTAAATTTTTCTTTTAAATTCTGATTCTGATTTGGATTGATTATTATTTTTTATACGGATTTAATTCTAATCAATCCATACTTTTTCGGATCTTTCGAATTTGGATTCCGATTCGGATCTTTAGTAACATACGGAACAAGCACTATTGTTTTTAAATATTGTTGTTAAGTAACAAACACTTTATTCTCAAAAATCACAGAGCAGTTCATGGTGCATTTGACACGGTTCCTACAGTTTTAACAGCTATTTTTGATCCTTTAAAAATTACCGAAAATATTCAATTTATTAAAACTATTAGGCGAACGCTCGAAACTCCAACCTAGCAATTCTTGACTGTAAAATTTAATCAGATTGAACAACTCCCTAAAGTTTTTCTTTAAATGCATGGAAGTTTAAATATCACAAAGGTACCACATTGTATGTACGTACATACTACAATGGTACAACAACTACAATGTAGTATGCATAGAATAATTTTATATACATAACATAACGGAAACTATCGTTAATAAACCTGGAAGTAAGACAGGTACATATAGGTGACAAATCCATAAAAGCATAATATGAATATGTAAATTCTGCCTATATTCCTATATTTAACTACATGTTATGCAAAACAGTCCTCAAGTGGCAACTAAAAAAGATCGGAATCGGAATCGATATTTAATTCGATTTTTGCGGAATTCCGATCATTAAATACGTATTTGGATTCCGATACAAATCTTGCATTAATTCTTTTTCAAATTCGGATTTTGATTCAGATTGCTAAAAAATTCGGATGAATTCCGATTACCGATTCGGATTTCGATTCCGATCTCCACCCCTGCTTGCTACGTCTAAAAGTAGTTTTATTTTGCTTACCTGAAGTAAAATTTGCGCACATTGCCAATGCAATTTCGCCTACCTTTTTTATTTCTTGTACGTACAGTTAGAATTTGATTACAGTGGACGACTCTCTCTATAACAACTCTCCTTATAACAACTTTATTTTTCAGTCCTTCGTATATGCAGTGCACATAATAAATACTCCATATAACAACTCTTTCCTATAACAACCATTTTTGCCTTTTCCATCAGGATTGTTATAGCGAGAGTCCACTGTAATGTCTTCAACCTATTATTAACCTTTATAAATGAATATGTTTAAATATGTAATTTTGTTATTGTTCACAAACGAATTTGGAAAGAAATTGTACCAGCGCTTTCCCCGTGCTGTTGCAGTTAATTACGCTTAATTGCATGGATCAGCCGAAATTGGAAGCTGGACGATACTGAACGGACAAAAATAAATGCACCTATTATTAGTTCAAATTCATATTTCCCATGCACTGGAAATAGAGAGCCAAGTTCTGAGTGAGCTGGATGGACGCATTCAAGCTTATGGACTGAGGGAATGTTATAGCAAAAATTCTTCCGCATTAAGTTGCATAAAGGCATCACTCAACATACAAAATATGCTTATTGTGCATCAGCATGCATAATGACTTGTGATTTCTCTTCACTATACCTCTCTCGCTTTTTTAAAGATTTTTTTTTAAATTTAAAAAAAACATTTTTTTAAATATATGTGGTTCAGTATATAAATTTTGTATATATTTAAAAAAAATATATGGGGCGGATCGGACAAAGTACGAGGCGCAACTCTCCCGGAGATTCCCGAAGGAGAATTTCCCGGAATGATACGGCGGCGTGAAGGATTTCAAGCCCGTTGCTTTATTTGGATAAACGTTGTACCGGTAGTCGCAGGCAGTTTATAATCGATGTTGATTCTACAAATAAGAACATTTTTTAATACAATAAACAAATTTGAATAAGACAATGTACCACAAGATAAGTGTACAATAAATTGAATCTAAAATTGGCTACCTTATAATAGTTGGCTCTGTATAACGGCGACAGAAAAAAATATTCTGGGAAAAATTTTGCAAAAACGTAGAAGTTTCAATTCATACAAACAGTTTCAAGAACAATTTCATCGACTACAAATCTACAAGGAAAAACGAGCGGATGTGGAGAAATTACAAAAAATTTCAGAGTTTTCGGTGAAAACCTCGAAAATCTGAGCCACAGAAATTCTTGAGAAAACCATACAACAAAAAATCTTTGGGTCGGGTCGGGGAATTTAAATTTGTTTTTTTGAACCAATTTTCATCAAAATTTGTCTTGCACCCCGCATAATTTGTGTTTTTCGTAATTTTTCTATTTTTACGCCAGAGAGGATCAATTTTCTCTGGCATATTTTCTGGCACGGGAGGGCCCACTTTTACGACTCTGCGTTTACATATATCAATATATCTATAGTATATAGTTTAATTTAGTTTATAGAATTAATTTATTTATAGAATAATTTAATCGGGTTGACCACTGTATATGTATTTCTGCATTGAGGGTAACCGTAGCAAAAAAAAGCTTTCCCTCCGTCCGGTTTGTGCGATGTTAAATAATTTATCCGTAATGGACGAATCTGCTATTTCGCTGAAAGTGGTTATTCCACCTTGTTCTCGTCACGCTTAAAAGAGTTGTTATTGAAAACGTTTACAATTTTGTTTGTGGTACAAACGCACACATTTCTATTGGCAATCACGTTGTGGATATTAAACAAACAAAATTCCAATAAAACCCATTATGAGTCCTGGTCCTGACGCATCTTGCTTGTTTGTTTGTAGGTTCATCCCACACACGTACTATATCTGAAATTATGTACAAGTGTTTACGATTTGCATTATTGCAGTGGTAAGTATCGTTTTCCTCTTTGATTGAAGCTTTTAAACAACAACTTTTACACGCAAAATGTTTTTCATTCGTTTTTACTTATACAAATTAGATATATCTATAGATATGTATGTAGATTTTATATTGATAATTTCAACAATACACTATTTGAGACCATTTTTTCCTTATTATGCTCCAGAATTTCAATTGTTCAAATGACTTTGCCTCACATGTCATCTCTTATCTCTTGCGAATATTCCCAAAGGACAGCATTCCTCCTTTCCCTTTATATTGCACTAACATCCGTAGGATACAATGTACCAACTTAGGAATGAACTGGGCGTTGAACTAAATATTTTTCAACTCTGGTCTCTTTTATTCTTTAAGTAATTGCAGCTTGATTTGCGCATTTAATCTATTATTAGATTTGATAATTGCACAATATGTTTGCAAAAGTGTTTGCTTATTTAGTTTCATGAATGCATTTTTTTTTTAAATTTCACTACCACTTTCTGCTTCCCATCTTTGTTACTTTGTATAATTACATATAAACTTGCTCTAACCGGACTACATACACACACAACAACTCAAAAACCAATAAAACTCCTATTATTAGGCCAAATTGTTCCCACATAACTAGCTTGTCCAGCCCATTTCCGATTGGGCATGCACTGTGATCTGCAAGTTTTTGAATGGACCGTGAGAATTCACCCGCCTAGAAATGCTTGCACACTAATCTTCCATAAAATGCATCACATATACAGTGGCGTCTCTTTATAACAACATTGAAGGGAAGAAAGAAACGTTTTTACTCAGAAATAACGTTATATAGAACATTAAATATGCATGTGTGTTACATGTACAAAAGGCGGAAAAATAATGTTGTTATAGAGAAATGTTGCTATAAAGAGACTTGTTATAGAGACTCCACATCACCAGGAGTTACTCAATAGGGGATATATGCAGAAATAAAAAATACCACTAGTTGTTTTGAATTCGTAGTTACAAGTATGTGTAATATTATTTCCATACCGATAAAAATATTCCCTCGGAAAAATTTCCCACGGATTGTTTGAACGAAGTGCATACAGTCATAAAAATTTCTCCAGTCCTACTGGATTTGAGATAGGAAACGGTCGGAATTAAATACACGGGGAACCTTTGACATCGACCTAACATTAACTTTAAATATTGAGCCGCCAGTATGCATACCCGGGAGATTATTAAAATAGCCTTGTTCCTAAGCGTATATTATGCTTTTGTTTCATACACAAGTGCCTCCACCTTGGAAGTAACCACCACAGAAGTTATTGGAGAGGCGGAAGCAGAAGAAAATTCGGTGGAAATGGGAACTTGATCCGGGATTTGGAGATACGGAAATCTGGGGAGCCTGACCAAAAAGGTATTGTGAAAAATTTTTTAAATTCACATTCACCAATCGGTATTTATTAAATTGTTCTGCTATTCATTCTGTAAGAGAGTATTTGAAATGAGTCTATACCACAAAACAGGTCAATTAGATCTGCAAATGAATACGTATAATATTCGACTACGAACTGAGTACCAACCAAATCCGACCCAATTTTCTGGATTTGTTGCAATTCAAATCGAATACGAGTGCATACAATATCCGACATTGAAATACAAAGCAAATACGAGACGAGAGTTAATATTCGTTTGCATATCCAAAGCAAATTCCGATACGCATTCATAAAGTATACTCAAATCTATTTGCTAGAATCGATTTTCTAAGTTTGTCCAAATTTTGCGACACTAAGTTTGTCCGAATTTCGCGAAACTAAGTTTGTCCAAGTTTTGCGAAACTAAGTTTGTCCAAATTTCTCGAAACTAAGTTTGCTCAAATTTCGCAAAACTAATGTCTAATATTTGCGAAACGAACACAGAGACACAAAACAAACTGCTGCAAGTTTCAGCTATTTGTGGAGTGGCTTGCTTTCGTAAGCAAATTTTAAATCCAAATCAAAATCGAGTTCAAACGAAAAGATCAGATTCGAATATCTTGCGGGATTTACAAGCAAATTACGACACTACAAACCAAGTTCAGATGCAGTTGGAATTTTACTATATGCAAAGACAGTTCCGAACGTTTATTCGACGGAAATTCAATCCGAATCAAAATGATACTATTAAATATTCGCATATTTTTAATCCGAATGAAACACAAAACGAATGTCAAAACCATTCGATTCGTTGGAGACAGAGAGAAAGAGAGAAATTTTGTATGGAAAGGCTGAGGTCACCAGAAAAATTGCCATATAAGTAAAAAAGAAGGCATTTGCATAAAAACAAGAATAATGAATATACATTATTATTGAGTTAAATTAATTTACGTAGATCATTCTACCCAATGGAGAAGATATAAATACGTGGAAGGTGCCATACAACATGACGAATCGATTCGTTTCATACGTTCCGGGTAAAGACTACGAGGACAAACTTTGTAAGTCTTCTTGACTCCATTCGTACATATATATTGGTTATAATAGAAGCATATATGTGTACAATACTAGCATGCCCATGCCGCCTACGGCGATGATAAGCAGGAAATGAGAATACTTGCAACTAATAGCGGACATGACGGACATCCCGGACACCGTGACACGGGTTTTATACTTATTTTCCAGACTTATTTTAACTTAAAACTAACTTCAAACTCTAGTAACAGCTTTTCGGTTCATTGCATCTGTTAAATTGTTCAAGTTATTCAAGTTTTAACAGAACATTGTTTGTTAAAATGAGATGATTGGATCAATCACCCGTTCAAATGAATGAATTTGAATGAATTTCATAAAAAATCAAAACTGTCTTGAATGAATTGATTTGAATGACGCCAAGTTGACAGTGAATGAATTGATTGTGAATGTTACTGATACTGACTCTGAATGAATTTGAGTGATTGATTGCAATATTAAAAGGCTGTGAGTGAACGTGAATTTGAATTACGAGCTAAAGTTGCATGTAATGCATCTTTTCTATCGTCAATGTCCCCATTTGCCTCAAATTTGGCGAATAAAACGGAAGCGTCCCGAAGTGTGACACGGGTTTTACTCTGTAGTACAGTGGAGTGTCGTTATAACAGCATCCAACGGGAACAGAAATTTTGCTGTTATAACGAGATTTTTGGCTAATGCTGTTATATGAAACACATTTAACAAGTTTTTATGCACCAGCGGCTCAAATGTCCTGACGTTATAACGATTTGTTTAACATTATGCTGTTATACAGAGAGTTGTTATAGAGAGACTCCACTGTAATGATAAAGCTGACGTGTTCTCTAAAACAAGCGCAAGCAGCGGCAAAAATGGATATCACGGACATTACGGACATGACGGACAAGCCACGGGTTTTATACTGTAGTAAGAATATAGGTACTAATATAAAATATTTAAAATGTAATAAAGATATCTGATTACCTAAAGTTTTTGCTTTTTGGCAACAATCTCGCGCTCTGTCTTCGCAGAAAAAGTCATTTCCAGTTTCCATTCCTCAGTATAACTTGCTTGAGTAATTAAAATATGACACTTTATGTATCTTTATTCAACCTTATGTATCGCAGTCGTCGTGGTTGAGATCGGAAAATGGTACGTGAAGCAGGACTTTCTCAAAGGCCGCGCCGACGACATTCAGTTCTACGTTCTACAGCTCGCTCATAAGCTCGTGCAAATGATTAAATTCAAGTATAAATATATACTTCTTATACTATATACATACGCACATATAAGCAAATTAATTTAATTTTCTTTTTTATTTAGTATATAGTGCTACACATTCCTATGCTGCTACACATACGAATAAACATAAAAATATTTCAACTGTAAATTTTATTTTCCAATTTCTAGCGCTATTGAAACTAATCAAACGGAAACGGGCACGCTCCTATTTGATCTGGAGGGCTTGCGGCTGGAGGAAGTTATCCATATTCCAAGTAAAAAATTTCATTGATTCATATTGATTAAATTTGCCTTGTCTCATGGCCAGTCTTTACGAATGGTGACTGCTTTGAAGCAATCATTTTTATTATCATTATTAATTATTAATATTATCCGGAATTCTGAAGCCACCGTGACAACGAGAGCAAATGTGGCATTTGCTTCCTATAAGCGCAGATTATTGTATGGATTGCTATATGCTATGAAATATTATACGATTATATGGATCATATTATATTCCAGCCATCGCATTCCTCCTCAACCTAGTCCGGGAGTACAAGACATTCCTTATCCAGTATTTGGAAGAGGCAATTTTTATTAACAGTTAGTCCGTCAAAATTTGTTCACATATTTTTTTTGAAAGATTCCAATTTCAAATTGAACGCATTTTTTGATCTTTCTCAGTGACATTCATCGCGGAAGCAACCATCAATTCCCTTCGACCCGTCATCGGCAAGGTTTTCGAGCGATTTAGTATCTACGGGTCAGACCCGCAGAAGTACAAGGCACAACTCGCCCGGCGAATCCCCAAGGAGCGCCTCCCGGAATGGTACGGCGGAGTCAAGGATTTCAAGCCTATTCCTTTGGTAGGATAAGCGCTCCATCTGTCGTTGAAGACGAATTACAGCGCTGTTTGTTTTTCAATGAATAAAACCTAGATAGAGTACATTCCGAATGCAATTTATTTAGTTAAAGAGTTATTTACACGAATGCGATTTCCATACATGAATATAACGGTTTCACCACATGATGCTTGATATCAGAGTATAGATTCTCTCTAAAATGGTTCTCATTTTCTCTACAATACAGTCGACTCTCGTTACAACAACCCTGTAGGGAAGTGCAAAAATGGTTGTTATATGGAACATTTAATACGTATACTACATGTACGAAGGGCTACAAAATAAAGTCGCTATAAGGAAAGATTTTATAGAGAGAGTCCACTGTAACGCCAGAAAATCTTTGCACAAATGATGTCCAAATATATATAAATGTATATTCAATTAATAAAATAAAAAATAAAATTAATACAGCAAATAAAATGTTAGATTTATTAAGAAAATAGTATATACATTAAATTAATTAAGAAAATAAAATGTTAGATTTATTAAGAAAATAGTATATACATTAAATTAATTAAGAAAATAAAATATTAGATTTATTAAGAAAATAGTATACATTAAATTAATTAAGAAAATAAAATATTAGATTTATAAAAAAATAGTACATATACATTCAATTAATTAAGAAAATAAAATATTAGATTTATAAAAAAAATAATACATATACATTAAATTAATTAAGAAAATAAAATATTAGATTTATAAAGAAAATAGTATACATTAAATTAATAAAGAAAACAAAATATTACATTAATTAAAAAATAGAATATTAAATAAATTGGAAATAAAATAATACATTAATTAAAAACTGGAATGTTAAATTAATTAAGAACATAAAACGTTACATTAATTGAGAAAATACTGCTTGTATTTATTTTTAATTATGATTAAAACGTTTTAATTTTTTCCACGCAATAAATTGTGATAAAATTTTGCCATTTGCTTTTTCTAATTTTCCTTGCAGAAGAATAAGCAATAGCAGTCACACCATCTAGCAGTCGGCGCTATCGATATTGCGGCTTATAGTACGAATTGTTTCGCAAAAACAGAAAGGCCTATTTATTGACAATTAATGTAGCAGCAAGAATTCAACAATTGGATTGCTGATATGGGACATATTTTAAGTTAGCCTTGTGTCTCCGCAATTATGAGCGTCACTGCGTTGTTCAGAATAATATCAGCCAAAGTCAACTGAAGACCGTAGTCAATGTGTCCGAAGGGACCATTCTGAGCCCGGATCTCCCTGAAACCTCGCACAAATTTTCGTAACCACAAAGAATGCATCCACATTCTCTGGCGCCACGAGTGAATGAGTTGCAAGGATAATTCGTTATTCCTGCAGGCATTGGATATCAGTTTTTTGAGTACGAAAATGAGGGCCGGAGTCGTGAAGATGGACTTCCCCGAATGCTCCGTGACAGCTGTGACCAAATTTAATGTAATGGTCAAGGATAACAAGAAATTGGTTGCGAGACATTTGAGCGCCAGCAAATCGTTAAACTCAGCCTGGATAATTTGGAGCTTGTTGTATTGCATCATGGACGTTTTTGGAATATTTTGGGCTCTATTAAGACCATCCAGTTGATATCTTTATACCAAGAAAATGTCATTCAGTCAATTATAGTTATTCATCCCAGCAAATAAACACACATTTCTAAAGCACTAATTATTAACACAAATTTTTAGCACAAATTTTTAGCACAAATTTTTAACACGCATTTTTAACGCAAATTTCTAATACAAATTTTTAAGACAAATTTTAACACACATTTTTGCCACAAATGTCTAGCACAAATTTTTAAGACAAATTTTAACACACATTTTGAGCACACATTTTTAACGCAAATGTCTAACACAAATTTTAACACACATTTTTACCACAAATGTCTAACAAAATTTTTAACACAAATTTTTTACACACATTTTCAGCACACGTTTTTAACACGTATTTTTAGAACACATTTTAAATGCTTTCTTATTTTTTGCTTAACAATTTATAATAATCTTGATTTTTAAATTATAAAATATTAAAGTACATGTATATACCTGAGGTTATTTTGAATGGTTCTGTCCGTCAGATAATGTAAGCAGAGAAGCCATAAGATAAACGAAAATTGAATGATCCAAACATAAATTTGCATAGCAGACACAATCCATTTGAAAAGTCTCGAATCCCCATTCACAAGCGAGGTAAGATGATACGCTCGCCTGGGAAATTTGGCGATTCTCCGAATATAATTGAAAACACCGCCGCAAGCAAAAAATTCGTAGATCCTCAATTCCCTAACTAATGACCTATCTCTTGTATCCCCCGGCATGGTCTGGCCGAGGAATAAAACTCGGTTCATCAGCTTGTGAATCGCACCTCGTTGAAGCCAAAATTTTTTTGCATCGATGGCATGCAGAATTGCTACGGCCATGGAAGACTGGAAGTGTGTTTTTTCCGATGCGGAAAGCAATTCTGGGTGCCTTTCCATATAAACGTATCTTCCTGTCATAAAGAGCACGTAGAAAGTAAAGTAGATGTAATGGAGAAAATTCAGGAGACTCTCAGGGTGACGAATGCAATCCGTTAGCCCATCACTCTTCACACGAAAGGGCACGAAGCTCACCCGAGACGAAATGTGGGTGAAGCTTAAAAATGTCCTTAGAGCCTTCGGAATTTGCTTTGCATCCATTTTTGTGCTTTTTTCTGGCTTTAATTAATCTGTAGGTGTGTAAACGACTAAATTAGGATTAAATTACGAAGCTCCAAGAAAAGCTTAACAATTTATTGTTGAAATATACTAACAAAAAAGCCCTGCGGATGCAGACGACATATACCAGGAAGAGTGGCATGGAAGAATCCTGGATGCGCCGAAGGTGCTAGAAAATCATTAATAGTTGGTCTATATACCGTATGCGCGCCGAAAAACGCAACCGACTCTACCGTTTATAACTTCCCCATAGCCAGGCGTAGACATATGAGCACTAGCTCGTTGGAATGCTCAGAAGTCAAGCTTTCAGAATTGATAAGCATTTTGATTCCAGATCTTTCAGTTTAAAAATGATCGGATGTGAAACGCGTGAAAAAATCACATGTTAAACATATGGGGTTAAAAAATAAAAAAATATCGTTAGTTATTCCAAATATTTAATAACCATAATTATTATAAATATTATAATAAATATTTGAGTTTAGGAAAATAACCCCATGAAGATTTACGCATATAAGCATACATTTTTGCATACGAATACACCGTCAGGCAAAACCCGTGGTGGAGTGTGCCAAGGTTTCCGCAAATAATCTCCTGGTATGGCAACTCCCAATAGGGCAACGTTACTGTTTTAGCCAAGGACGTTCTTTTCGCCGAATATTTTTGTAATTACCAATTTCGTTAGTTTGACAATGTCCTTTCCAAGCGAGCAAAGGATCTAAATAAATAAAACTTATTCAAAGTACTGTTCACGTTTTGTTATTACTGATAGCAAAGTAAAATCCTCCGGAGTAAAACCACGGGATGGAAGTTCAATTTTGCGGCTCGTAAAAAGTTTGAAGAAGAAGGACGAGTGAAAAACGGGAGGAAAAATAGAAATTTTCATGTAGATTCCAACAATATCGGAAACATTTACGTAATACTGAAAGAAAATCCTCGAATGTAATGCAATATCACTAACGGTATGCTTTTGATTTGTTAGCCCCCAACATGTGATTTTTTTCACGCGTTTCACATCCGATAATTTTTAAACGGAAAGCTCTGAAATCAAAATACTTATCAATTCTGAAAGCTTGACTTTTGAGCATTCCAACAAGCTAGTGCTCGTATGTATACACCTGGCTATAGAGAAGTTATAAGCGGTAGAGTCGGTTGCATTTTTCGGCACATACGGTACATACAATATGTATATACACAGCCAAAAAGTCCTAGCCTGGTTCAATATTGATTGGTTCAATATTGATTGGATTGTAGCTAATGTTTGTTCCCAAAAAATACATTGGTAGTCTCCAAAGGGTGTTTGCTATTGAAATTGAAAGTCTCACTTTCGATTTGTTTCACGTAAATACAGAAATCTTGCAAAAATGACATTAAATGGCTTCTGCCAAAAGTTTCGTATCATAATTTTTTATTCATGAGTTTTGGAGTTTTGTAAATGTAAACGTGAATTCTAATGTTCAATATCCGTGTCATGTGCACAAATATTTAGTGGTATACACAATTGTAATAAATTCAATTTTACAAAGCAATTGAATTTACTCACGCTGGGCGCGCCTTTTGTCTATTTGTTATCACAAGTTAATTATATTTCATTTACTGTAGAAGCTTATATTTTGTACCAAAATTGTGCACGCAATTTCATAGAGCATTTGATTTGAGTTTGTAAACTTTGAGCGAATTTTGTCGAGATACATCCATAGGCCAAACTTTTGCCAACTTATCCTATTGATTTACTTTGCTATGATCTGTATTTTCATACTGACTCAATTTTTTCATCCTATGTATGTTTTTTGCGTAATATGTCCTTTACATAATATTTAAATAAAATGTGTGCTCATTATTTCAGTACAGCTCTGGCCTATATTTTATTCTTTACGTAATTCCTATTTGATTTGCGCATTCAATATATTTTGTACCTTCGTAAATGTAGTATATAATAATATAGTAAAGTTGTTTTATTACATAAAAATCGGAAATTGTATAACGCCCTATAACTTCCCTTCCTCTCATTATTAACATGTGTTACAATATTAAACTGCCTAAACCAAAGCTGAATAATGCAACTCCCATGATTAAGCCAATTATTTCCAACCTAACTGAGCCTACCTTGTCCAACCCGTTTTCGAGTGGGCTAGGCATTGTTGCTTAAAACATTTTGGATGGACCGTGCGAATGCACGGTACTTTACATGGTACTTTTTTTTGGCAGTAGAGCAAATTTAAAAGAAAGTAATTGGAATGGTCCTGGTACCTAAATTTTGCAGGGTGAAAAGTACTTGTACTTAATACTGGAGCGACACGAAGAAAAAAGTACTGGAACTACTTACTTTCATGATATTTGCCCTTGGTACTGGGTAATTAAGTACTTTCAAAAATATTCAAGGCGGATTTAAAGAAATGACCAAGGTATGGCTAATTTCCTGCGCCAAGCTCAAAAATTCGTATTTTTGACAAATGTTTTTGATCAATTTTTGTCAAAATGTCCGAAGAAAATTAACTTTTAAATTAAATGATGTTAATTCTAATTGGTAAAAACATGTGACATTAAAACGAGTTTTCTGGAAATATTTTGGAGATAAAGCATTAAAATACATTAAAAATTAATCGCCTGACACTTCTACAAAAATGTCCGAAACGAAGATTGCTGTAAGATAAACTCGTGATTTGCTGACATTGTTGAAAGTCAATCCGTATTACAGTGAACTCTCTCTATACCAACACTCCTTATAACAACGTTTTCTCTATTCCAACTTTATTTTTTAGCCCTTCGTATATATAGTGTACATATTTCATATTCTATATAACAATTTTTTCATATAACAACCCTATTTGACCTTCCCATCCGGGTTGTTATAGCGAAAGTCCACTTTACAAGTACTGGACTATTAATTGACACTTTACTCGCAGAAATAAAATGAAAGTAATTAGTACTGGTACTTAAGTAATACATTTTTACCACTCTGTACTGGTACCGAGTAATTCGCGCATCGTGTCACTACTTGTAATTAGTACTGCTACTGCCCCAGCAGCGCATTTTCCCAGCTCTGGTAACTACACAAAAGATCATCACACCAATGATACAGATTCATTGGTTAAACAAAATAATAATATTATTTAGCTTCAGCATAAAGCGGTATCCAAGGGAGACGCAAGTCTGACAGTACACAAATGACTGGTTCGCTGTGGTGGTAGTAATTGTGCTAAATATTATGTCAATTTACTAATTATGGTTTAGTACATAATTACTAAAACGATGGGAAAAATCGAGTTTTTTATTACATTGCCCCTTGTTGTGATTTGAAATTGCCCGTAGAACAGCACGAACGCAGTATTAAATTGGTTTTCAATTCACATTTTTGCTTTTTTTAAACATTCAAGTTGAAGTTTAATTTCCAAATACAAATCAACTTCAAATCAAGCTTTGGTAGTTGGTTGATAATTCAACTTCAATTCAAATTTAAATGCTACGAAAAAGTTGTCAACTTGTAGCGCATTCGTAAATTGGTATTTCTATAAATCAAACCAAACAATACATTTTATTTGATTTTCAAATTCAACGTCCACTTTAATTATATTTGTATATAAATCGAAGAATTTTTTTTTTTTTTTGCGGAGTTCTATCGCAGGCAAACGGCGCTATTCCGCTATTTTTTTTCAATAATAAAACGTATTTAATGAAATTTAATATACATTTTTCAAGGACAAATTTAATTCAATGATTATTAATAAAGAGTCGTTAATATGGAAACAATTGATTTTGTAAAAAATTTGATAACTTATCCCGGGATCCAGATGTAAATGCTCAGAGAGGAACTTTAATAATATTCTGCACAAAATAGTTTTTTATTACAATTTACGTCGTCGTCATTAAATTGAGTAAACTAAGTCAATGAACAACTTAGTGAATTTGTCTTATATCACTTTTTCTTCGCTTTTTCTGTCAGTTTGTCGTTGTTCATTGCTAAAAGCATCAAACATAATATATAACTTAATTTCGAAATTGAAGGATCTTATTATCATAAAATAAATGACGTTAACAAGCGCCTAGTATGATTCAAATGCACATGAAAAAAGGTACAGATAGTATGTGACAGGAGTAAATTGCATACTAAAAATTCCCATCTCGTCAGAACCATTTTGTGTGTCTTTCTGCATAAGAAGAGTCACACTAGCAGGTATCATTTAAAGGTTGCAATGTTGTCCAGTCTATATAACTATATAGGATATTCTTTTTCGGTAAGGTTATGGCTGGGAAAAGCATTAGATCTGACGCAAGGAGTGGGCACATCCTTATTATTTG
The DNA here is from genome assembly GCA_034698585.1 of Disparrhopalites patrizii. Lineage (NCBI taxonomy): Eukaryota > Metazoa > Arthropoda > Collembola > Symphypleona > Sminthuridae > Disparrhopalites > Disparrhopalites patrizii. Next base: position 44,355 of record JAQGBT010000546.1, read on the forward strand.
TTTTACGTTTCATACCGCGCAAGTCCTATTTATGTTTGTAATGTGTGAAGTATTGTTTATTGCCGTGGGAAGACCCGTTTTCCGCCTTCATCGGCGTACTTGGACAAGAAAAATTTTTGTCCGCACCAGCCAAGTGAAAAACTGCCTCTGGGTATTTCAGGAGTAAAGCGCATTTTCTCACCGTTAAACATCCAGCCGTAGTCTATGAAGGCTTCCTCCTACTATAGAATGGGCCTATGCAAATACCTACACGTGTATACATGTACATGCATTTAATTGGAAGGGGATTAATTTGTATAATTAAGATGGCATTAAATTTTTGGCCCTGGACGTTTTCCTTTTTTTTTTACGATGGAGAAAATTTATGGAAATTTTATGGAATATATGCAAGGATTACAAATTTTCTCACACAGAAATATATCTTGGGCGTCCCATTCATTTTCAGGTTGAAGTAGGACCTTTTTTGCTTCAGTCTTTGTAAAATTGTCTGTAAATCATGTCAGCATTTTGGGGCAGTTTCTTCGGGATATTTTTCGTCTCTTTGGTGTGGGCTCTTCCCAGCCAGAATGACTCCGGGAAGGTTTGGGCGGAGGAGGCTCCTCCGATCACCAAAGGGTACCTCTTACCCACGGGCATTTACAAATACACGAATTTGGGCAGCTTGAACGACACGGTAAGGTCACATTTTTTGCAAGGTTAAATTTCTTTGGCATATTTTTATATGGAGGTTAGTGCATAATAAATTGACTGGTAGTTGTTATCTGCCATTGCAATGGCTGTAGTTAAGTTTTCAAAATATTTTAGTTTATACAAAATAATTGGGGCTTTATATTAACAATTTTATTGCTGGAATAATTCTCAAGCTCATCCGGTTTGCCTGTGCAATTTTTGTAGATAATTCTCCCTTGTGATGGAAATATCAACACTTGGGAACCACCGAAAAACATTTCCCAGCTCGTCGTTTACTACCGCGCTGGAGACGATTATGATGGGCGACCTGGTATAAGCAACATTTTAAAACATTTAGCGTTAAATAAATTTAAACTCATGCCCATTTTAAGCTTTGGAATTACAGTGGACTCTCGCTAGAACAACCCTGAAGGAAAGGGCAAAAATGGTTTCTATACCGAAAAGTTGTTATACGGAACATTTAATATGTACATTACATATACGAGGGGCTTAAGAATAAAGTTGGTATAGAGAAAAAGTTGTTATAAGGAGAGTTGCTATAGAGAGAGTCCACTGTAATAGCATAAATGTAAACCCGACGTTTTTGAAATATTAATTCCGAATATGGGGCAAAATGTGAAAGCCTGTACAGTGGAGTCTCTACATAACAACTCTGAAGGGAATGGCGAAAAATATTGTTACCGTGAAAAGTTTTTGTATAGAGCATAAAATATGCACGTCACATGTAGATACGAATACAGATATAATGTTGTTATAGAGACATGTTGTTACTAAGAGACTTGTTATAGAGAGACTCCACTGTACTGGACGTTCTATTGTTTCAGTCTGGGTCCTGGAGATGGGCAAATGGAACGTGAGATTTCTTTTGGAATCTGGTCTCCGCAAGGAATTCGAATGTTATATCCTCCAATTGATTCACAGGCTTATTCAGAGCATACATAAACGGTAGGGCATATTTCCGCTATTTCTGTCTTCCAAAAAAAATAATTCCTGAATTATGCTTTATTTTCAAATTTATTATGCCAGTTTTTATGTATAGTTATTTTATTGCCGCCGTTACTTTTGCGTGTGTATACAAGCTATAGCTATATGTATACGTGGGAAAATGTCTTTAAATTGTAAACGAAATTATTTTTTTTAGAACATTGGAAGACGAAGACATTGTCACAACGATCTTGATTATCGACGCCGAGGAAACTAGATTTGAGCAGCTGGCGCACGTGCCAAGTAAGAACGTAGTGCCAAATTCATTCGAGCGTTTCTTTAGTAAAGCTAACGTATAGTACTGATGAAACGGTGTTGATAAAACTATATAACATCATACGCATTTATGATAAGGGTATTAAAATCTTTTCAGCAATGACTTATCTCATCGCTTTGGCCCAGGAATACCATCATTTGATGTACACATACATGGAAGAGGGTCTAGTTATTAACAGTGAGTATAATATTGTGCAGTTTATTTCTGTGCAAGTGGGCACAAATGTACATATGGATATGTTAAATGTAAACTGTAGTTCAACGAAATATTTTTAGCGCCTTAGGCGATTTGCAATGACAGATTTTTAGTAACCAATTTTGAACGACAAATTTGTAGCAGGCAATTTTTAACGAGAAATGATTAGCAAGCCATTTTTAACGACAAATTATTAGCATGCAGTTTTGAACGACAAATTTGTCTCAGGCAATTTTGAAATATAATTCTTTGAGCAAACAATTTTAAACAAATCTGTGACAGGAAATCTTTAATGCCAAAGGTGTCGAAAGCAATTCTAAAGGACAAATTTGTAACGGACAATTTTTAGCGACAAATTGTCAGCGGGCAATTTTGAAGGAAAATATTTTTGAATAGGTTATTTTGACTGGAAAATATATAACTACTGCATTTTACGCCCAAACATTTTGGTATGGCATTTTGAACAGACAATTTTTAGTAGCAAATTTTGAACGCAAACAGTTTGCAGCCAATCTCGAACGGAAGACGTTTAGTATAGAAATTTTGAACAAAAACTTTGATATAGTATTAAAACAACAAATTTTATTACAAAATCGAGACGAAAATTGAGCAAATATAATACGAAATCAATTAGTTAAAAGAGTAATTTGCGAGTTAAAGAACCCAGCCCGTATTGACGGATAATTTCCTTAAAAATTTGGATGCTTAAAAATATGTACATGTATAGCAAAATGGAGAATTCATATATGAACAAAATTTCTTATACTGCAGCAAATTACGTTGCGGCAACTGTTCTGAAGTTGGTACAGCCTCTACTTGGTCCGTCATACTCAAAAATCCAATCTTATGGGAGCAGTAAATCCAAATGGATGGTAGTGATGAAGCACAAAATCCCGGACTCGAGTTTACCCGAATGGTATGGAGGAAGCGCGGACTTCAAGCCTCTTCAGGTCTACGGATAATAATAGCATGTGAAGAAACTACAGATAACTGGAAGCCTTGTAGCATTTCCCATATAACTCAAAACTGGTGTCATTTGGGCATTCCCTGAGATGACAAGAGGATTTAATAAAGATTTATGCATACAGTGGAGTCTCTTCATAACAGCCCCCTTATAACAGCATGTTCTGAGTAACTTCAGGAAATTCGCCGCACCTTGTACATAGAATACATATTAATTGTGTTCTCTATAACAGCATTCCTTTATAACAACAAAATTTTGGGTTCCCTTGGATACTGTCATAGAGAGACTCCACTGTAAATTGATCTTAATCTTGAAATCAGGAAAATTACTCCAGTCGTTTCTGCTGAATAACGAAACATGGACTTTATTCCAAATTTTATTTTAAACATACTTCAAATTTATTTAATGCGAGATTAGTTTGAGTTTTTTCGATTCCCTTTTGTGCCGTGCACTCTTCCTGACACGTGGAGATAAGTGGAAGGCAAATTCTGCCATCCCAAATACAGCCGCGTAATGGCACTGGTTACCTGCGGCGACTGTGATTAAGGTAAAATCAATGGCAAAACGAGGGCAATTGATCGGATTTATTATGGATATTCCTTTCTGTCCATATATTATTCATACTGTTATGCATAATTTCAAGAAATATCTGCATGTTTAGTTTTGAATTGCATACTGTCCGTTCGCATATCCTGATGGCCCACTTCCCATGAGGTCATTGCCTGGTCACCAGAGCAAATTAAATTGCTTCCCTGAACTAGCGATTGAATTTCATTGCGTTGAGTCGCTTATTCGTGAAAACGTCCACGACCACCATAGTGCTATCTATGTATTCCCTTCAAAGCGTTTGTAAATGAGCCGAAATTTTTACACAATTCCAGGCAAATAGAATATGGTTACTATGTACATTTACGCGGTAGAGAGAAAGATCATGATCACTACGGCACAAGCGCGAGCTTTCAAAAACTTGGTTGTTGTAGGGCAGTTCTTCCGAATCCACCCATTCGAATGCCATCAACATCCCCAGCGGCTAATGGTAGCCTCCAAATGGCGAATCCAATTACACCAAGTAATCATCCTGTATGCGTATGCCGAGACGATCTACCACATCCTGGAGCTTAGAAAGGAATGGAATGACATTGACGTGCCCTTGGCAGCTTTCATGAACCGCCTAATCCATGCGTCTTCCCGATTCCTGGGAAATTGCACCCAAGCCACCGTTGGATTGGAACGAAATCGGATGGTGGGGTTTGTAAAGCAGACTATCGCTTTGAAGTCTTACTTTCAAGGTATTTCATCTTTCATCCAAATAGATACTAAACGTTCTCTATACCTCTAAATTTATCTACGCTGTGATTTTAAGTAAGGAATTTTTAAGAAAGGACGTATAGCATTACAGTGAAGTCTCTCTATAACAAGTGTCTTTATAACAACATGTCTATACATAACAGGGGTGGAGATCGGAATCGAAATCCGAATCGGTAATCGGAATTCATCCGAATTTCTGAGCAATCGGAATCAAAATCCGAATTTGAAAAATAATTAATGCAAGATTTGTATCGGAATCGGAATCCATATTTAATGATCGGAATTCCGTAAAAATCGAATTAAATATCG
>JAQGBT010000547.1:0-49048 GCA_034698585.1 Disparrhopalites patrizii
AAAAATTAGGAGCACACGTTTAAAGGAGGAACTATAAGCAAAAATTAGGAGCACACGTTTAAAGGAGGAACTATAAGAAAAAATTAGGAGCACACGCTTAAAGGAGGAACTATAAGCAAAAATTAGAAGCTAGTAATTTAAAGCAGGAATTAGAAGCACACATTTAAATCAGAAATTAGATGCACAAATATAAAGCAGGAATTAGATGCAAAAATTAGAAGCACATTTGAGCAGAAATTTGAAGCAAAAATTATAAGCACATTAAAGCAGAAATTCGAAGCACGCATTTAAACGGAAATTCGAATCAATAATTCGAACTAAATTAAACTAAATCAAAAATTAGAATCAGAAATTTCAACTTTAAAGCAGAAATTCGAAGAGAAAATTCCATGCAAAAAATTAGAAGCAAAAATTACATGCAAAAAATTAAGACAATATTTAAGCAGTAAGCAATACATACCATCCAGTGTAATAAATTAGTAGTAAAGTATTTTTTTATTGTGACAATTGAAAAAATTTACGCCGGGTCCTTCGAACATCCATTGGATGGGATAGGGGGCGCTGCATTCCAGGTGAATGCTGGCCTTCTGGATGTCCGGAGTGAGAACAAAGTCCGAATCGGGATCCGCACTCACCACTTGCACAATATCGGGCTCAGGCCCGGGAATAGTGGCTGTCATCTGGGATAATTTATTGTCAATCACTCCATAATATTTGTCAGCTGGGCGCTGATGACGACGGGAGATAACAATGCGTGTGGTCAAATCACTTTTCTTATAAATTATATCACCACTTTTATCCTTCTTTTCTCCCGAACACCCGCCCTCAACAAAAGTCTGGAGGAGTACGACGACCACCAAAGCTACATATATATAATTTAAACCACGGAGATGTTCCTTCCGGAACGGTCTCGGATTGAATCGAGATGTAATAAAAGGCATTTTTTTGGCCAAATAAATTTTGTTCGAAAAATTTCCCCCAAAAAAGCCACCGTTTGAGACAGGAGGATAATTTACCACTTGCGTCCTCTCCTTGTCACTGACATGACAAAGCCAATGCCAAGGTAAAAGACAGGTACGGAAGAGGTTACTGCAGATGAGCCAGAATAAAATGTAATACAAAAAAAATAACAAAAGCCTGTCATAAGGTGCATTAAAAGAAGTGTGTAAAAGATGGACGGGTAATTACTCTCATTATGTACATAAAGGCCCGTGTTGGTTTTAGAAGGTGAAAAAGAGCTACTGAGAGCATCCAGACATTCCCAAATCTGTGACTCCGATCGTGAGTAAAAGACCGGTTTGACGGGAATTTATACATTGTTCCTTTAATCTGTGTTCCCAGCACTTAAAATATACTGGGCAGTGTCTTTACACTAAAAAAAATATCACTAAAAAAATAGCAGTTAAAAAAATGTCTTCCGTGTGTGCCTTTCACTTGAAAGCGTTTTTTTTATTCAAAAAAAATGTGTAAAATGCTCTGAAACATGCAAAACATGGGGAATTTATGGGCGATGGGTATCAGCGTGAGTAAAAGTTTAGGTTAAAAAGTGATATCCCTCACATGACCGTGTGGGAAGGGCAATATACTCGAAAACAACATTGCCTCTCAGGTGGATGATTGAGTGTGAGAGTGTCAAATACTTCCTTTTTGAAACCAAAAAATCAAACTGCCGAGAGTTGAGGAAGTCGTGTGATTAGATGCGAGTTCATTTAAACTCACGGAGGCATTTTTTTTTGTGGAAATAGTTTTTTTTTTGCTTATTTGCGTAACCTTTTAAGGGAAAAAATGATTTCAATCTTCTATAAAGCAGAAAAGCAGGATTTCGCAGATTGCTCGAATTATTTCAATTATTATGTTTCTCACACGAAAATACTCATCGTATGAGTGCATATTATACTTTCAATTTTTGAGGCTCTCAGGATATAAAAAGATTCAATTATGCCCTGACTTTATAAGCAAGTAGTGCATAAAACTGCATGCGGGAAATGTGAAACGTTTACAAATAGGTACCTATATTCATGGAGCTCCATGTATGCTACATTATTTTCATTTCTTGAAATCGGACTTGAAATTGAATTTTAAATTCGAGATTTGGACAGAATTCGGATTTGATTCAAAAATCACAGAAAAGTTATGCAAATTTTCCAGTTCGTGTAATCAAGTTGCAAATCATTACGCTAGTAGTTGTACCGGTACTCCAGCAATAAATTAGAAATTGACCTCACCACTGAAATTTGCGAGTATAATTGCAATTTCAATTTCGATTAGCATGCAAATTTTTTCTAGATAAGATGACAAAATATATGTATATGCTAACCAAGAAGGGTAGATTTCTAATTTATAGCATAATTTGAAGCTTGAAAATCATCGCAAAGTTAAAATTCATTACTTTAGCGTGTTTTTAAAAGGTTAAAACGTATTACAGTCGACTCTCTCTATAACAGCACCCTATGTGCTCTTATAACAAACTGCTGGTATAGAGAATTAGTTAAAAAACTTCTAATATTAATTAATTAAGATTATTTTCAGGCTTAACTTTGATAATTTTCCAAATTCTAACAATATTTACATCATTGGGCTTAAATATTTACATTTTAGTGAAAAAAGAATAAAATTGTGCTAGTATAGAGTTCCGGTGCTGTTATAGAGAAAAAGTTAATGTTGAAGGGATTCCTGACTTAGGCGCTAATGCTCTTATAGGGAGAAAGTGTTGCTATAGTGAGAAAAATGTGACCGAGGGAAGAAAATACCCTGCTGTTGTAGAGTAACTGCTGTTATAGGGAGTGCTCTTATAGACCACTCCCTCTTATAGATTTACATGGTAAAGCTGTAGGGGGGATTCAGCCCTGCTGTTATAGAGTAAGTGCTCTTATAGGGAGGGCCGGTACAGGGAGAGTCGACTGTATTTATTACTTTAACATATTTTAATAAAGTAAGAAAATAAAATTAATACATTTTAGTTAGATGTTTAAACTGCAGGGTTTTGAACTGAGTTTAGAATCAGAATTCTGAATTCGGAAAAAATAAATGAATACTTGATCAATTTTGAGCATCTATAAAAACGACACAACTGGTCTAAACCAGTATCTAGCCCAAACATTTTGAGCTCAAAAAACGTGTTACTAAATTTGAAATTAATCAAAATTGGGATGGACTACTAATAATGATGAACTCTATCCAATTGTTGTGAATGTATTCCACTGCATAATGTTTGAAGTGTCTGGCCGAAAGTCCATCCCAATGTCAATGAATGTCAAGATTTATGTTACTGGCAAATCTCTCCTGCCTTCGTTTAAGTGTTCCAACACGGGACTACAATAATTGTCCTCCCTACAACTGATGCTCATTATTTCTCTCAACAATAAATGACTTTGGCAAACAGGATTTTTCCAATATTCAAATGAGTAATGAGAGAAATTTACAAAGTCAATCGTTCCCTCCAGAGCACTTCACGTCCCTGTATTTGCACACAAATGCCCTCGATCTGGATGACGAATTTCCTCCCTTTTATTCCAAGTGCCTATAAATACTAGCTGGCGGAACGGGCGCTTCAATTCGCACCGGCATTGCTCTCAACGAATAAATCTCCGGTATAGCTTTCATAATAGCCGAAAAATGGAAGGCTGGCTTTTAAAGTGGAATCCCTGTTTTATTTTATTTTTTGCCGTTGGTCTCAACGCCCTTTCGTCGCAATTGTTCCGGGGGAGTCCCACCACAAGTTCTCCGATTTTGCCGGAATCCATCCATGGATCAACCAACGTTAATTTCTGTGAGAGCTTGAGAGCATAATAATTATTCCTATGGATTTATTTAAGTTAATTATTATTGTTTAAGTTAATTATTATTATTTAAGTTAATTATTATTATTTAAGTTAATTACTATTATTTAAGTTAATTATTATGAGTATTATTTATGTTAACAAATATTATTATTTTTTAAGTTAATTAATATTAGTATTATTTATGTTAATAAATATTATTATTTTTTAAGTGAATTAATATTAGTGTTATTTATGCTAATTAATATTATTATTTTTTAAGTTAATTATTTAGTATTATTTATGTTAATTAATATTATTATTTTAAGTTAGTAATCATGCTGAATTGAGAAAACTTCGACGATTTTTAATTTTATTGTTTGATTTTGTATTATCAGTGGTGTTCTACGACTCCGAAGCGGTAGTACCTGCAGGCTGGGGTGCTGCTCTCTACGTGAATTACACGGCTGACACCGTTAACGATACCTCCAAAGACCCCGCCATTCGCGTTGGACATTTGTACCCGATCTACCTCAACGCTAGTCTCAACAATAGCCAGGCACTAACTAAATTGGGTATGAACCTACTCAGAAGATACAAAGTGTCATAAGACCACACTTTCAATAAACACAAAAAAAAAGTATAAAAAATATATTTTCCCTTGACGCGACTTACAATTAGCCTGCGAGATCGTTAGTGCAGCGTTGAGTGGCGAAAATCCGGCGAGTTTCGCTTTGGACATGACCTCGTCAGGCTTGACATCCGATGTGGCTAAAGCCATTGTTAGATCCCTGCAAATACCGACGATAGCTGGCAGTTACGGCTACGAGTCCAACCTTAAGTATGTGATCATTTATTTTATTTCAATTTAGCAATTACAAATTTTTATTTATTTTATCTGTCTGTATAGGAAATGGAAAGACTTGAAACAATTGGAAACGGGTTATCTCATCCAAATAAATCCGCCTTCTGAGATCATTGCGGAGAGCATGCGCACATTCGCCGCAACAACGAACATGTCCGATGTCGCCGTATTTTATGATCCTGAGTATTTTGGTAATGGCCGCAACATGCCTAATTCTTTCGTCAATTTTTCAGCGCAACAAATACATGACAAATTTTGTTACAGATTTAGATGGCACAAATGTATTCGAAAAGCTGGTCCCAGCTACATCGGAACCAGAACCACAGGGAATCTGGAATAAGATGGTGCCTAAGTACAAGGACTTACCTAACGTCATGATAAACCTTGCAAAGTCAGCCGGACGAGTCCAAGAACAACTTCAAGAACTGAAAGAAAAAAATATATCTAATATATTTGTTGCAGCCAGCTCAAAAGGCATTTCTCATTTCCTTGGCGAGGCGTCCAGCGTCCTTGGAGCTGATTTCGAGAAACAACTGTGGTACACACTTTCTTTGGTATGATTCCATTAATTGTATCGACATTTGCATAATTATACATAATACATTTGTATAATAATAATTACATAATTAATAATTATACAAATATCACGTAATTCTATTTTTACCCGGAAAAAATTCGGTTGTTTTGGTTCTGGGAACTTCGTTATTATAACGGAATTTTCCCCGTTATGCATCGTGATTTTTTTTAATGAACAGGACACATCGCTTCCAAGCTGTGAGGAATGCCAGTTTAACGCTAGTATCATTCACATTTCTCCAGTCCACGAATTCTCCCAGGGATTGGATCGACGCGAATGGATCGCCAACGTGTACTCCAAATCCAATTATTTCGTGGATACCTTGAGAAACGACCTCCTCAACATTTTCGAATTTGATTTAACGGCAACTGCCATTCTTGCCGTGGGGTAAGAGATTAAAATTGCCAACAATGTTTATAAAAGTATAGGCATGATCCGTATCGTTGACATCGATGCAGTCAACCCAAACATTTTTGTCAAAAGGTATGCGCAACTATCTGGAGAAAATTTCACCGCAACAGCCGCAACTTGCGGAAGTCCTTCAACCGCCCCAGAAGATCTGAGACATCTAAATCTGTACCCATATTTGGAGAAAATTTCCAAGGACAACATGTTACCGACAGTATTTCGGAAGCAAAACGGGAGAAATTGGCCTAATTTCGAAACGGCCATCGAGTGGTACATGTACCCTGCAAAATCGCGCCATCCAGAAATAACGGAATATGTGGGAAGTTGGACCCCGAATGAATTGGCCAAAGAGGGCGGTTCCATCCAATTCGTGGCTGTGGATCAGCCGGCGCAAGAGCAGAAATTGCATCAATAATAGACTAACCGTTCCGTTTGACGTCCCGTTTCCGATTTTACGTGTTGATATATGTACGTTCTAAATCTAACGACGTTTTAAATACGTTTTAGTCCCATTTCAGAACAGATTTATCATGATTGAATCCATAAATATTATGTATATGCTAAAACAGTATCAATAAACCGTGCAAATATGGGCAAAAATTTCAACTGGATGAATTCTAATTAAAATGCGTCATTTGGAAGGATATTCGTTCACTTTAGAATTAAACATGCTCCAAATTATGTTTAATTGCGCTATTAATCCAGAAGAATGGTAAAACGTTGAGCCGCATTCTATATCTTACCGTGACAGCTGTTACAAGCCAATAGCGCATGACGCTCAAAGGATTAATTTAAATTAAATTTCCTCCCACTTATTTTGCGCCTGTGCCATTGCGCGCTGTTAAAGTCGATTTGTCGATTAGTAGATTCCGATTCTTATTTGAATTAAAACAAACTATACCTATTTAAGACAACCTCAACTTGATCATTTGTTTAGCATGTCGTTCTTGTCGATTTTGTTAAAACCCATCTACCGGTTAGTCTATGAACTTTCATGTTATATTTTTGGCAGTGAATGGATAAATAAAACGTTTTTTTGTAATATATTTGTTTTTAGCTCTTTTGGTCATGAGAATATATTTTAGTTTTTAGTATATAAAATAAAATGCACATAACATACGGAAAAACACACACATCGACATCGTGTGGGGTGCTGCTCACGTGGGCCACAAAAGAATTCAAAAAAGGGCCTTTGTTTTGTATTTTTATTCTCATGTATTTCAAAAGAAAAAATTCCATTCAACATTCGACAGACACATTCGACCACTAATAACACTAATAAGTCTTCATCTTCGGGTTAGTGAGTATTTGTTAAATTACAGGATGCTAAAAAACTAAAAAACCTACATTTTCAAGGGCATTAAATTGCCGTCAAGTCAGCTTTTTCAGTTTTCCAGCCAAGACACCTTTTTTCAGTTTTTGTCGTGGAAAGAATCTGTAATTCAATTTCATTTCATATGCAGTGACCAGTGACCTGTGACCTTCCTTAATACAGTGTAATAGTGGGATTTTCCGGTTAAGACTTTAATAGCCCTTAAGGGTAAGTACTTACCTGTTTCTGTCGTTCAACCTAATATAGTGTAAAAATCAATAATATTAATTAATAATGTTACCTACCTATATACATACATATGTAAATTCGTAATTCTTTTACCTTCCAAACTTTAGAAGCAAAAGGGTCAATCCGGTCAAGATCAGTAATGGAAGACGGTCGGGTTCGGGAGGATGGATCTTCCCCTGGTAGAAAAGGAGTTAAGGAGGCAATGTTAATTGGTGATCCATGCGGGGTCATAGATATGGTGGGAATGTCAAATATTGCTGTTGGAAAACCTAGAAAGTCCCTGCTTCGGAATGACCTCCGGTCTGGTACGACTGCATTTTCAGCTAATTGCAATTCTTCGGATAGTTTGACCTTGGCCCCGGCCGTAGATCGGGATTGGAATGGGATGGATAGGGGTCAGGTTAACACGAGGTTTGAAGGACACAATGACCTGGAGGTCACTCAGGACTTTCAGAAACTGCTCCAGGGAAAGGATATGAAGATTAAGCAAGAGAGCGGTCAAAGGTCATATGGACCACCCACTTCTTGGACGGGACCTCCGCCGCCCAAAGGTAAGTTTTGTCGTATTTTTCTGAGTTTATTAGTTCATTGTTATTATAAGAGTTTATTTATCGGTTACTTTGTTTGCAGTTCGAACTTAAATCGTGCTTGAAAATGCGTTATCAAAAGTGGGTATTTTGGAGAAAATTCGAACTCAATGGAAAACCAAGTTGAAATGATAACAATTTTCACGTGCGTTGTATCCAGTTTCAAATTCTGGTACTTGTAAAATTGAATGAATACTAATCCAGGAATGAATTCGAAATTGAACTCGCAATTGATACTTGCAATATAAGGGTGATTTCAATTGTGATTAGTTTTCAAGTTTTTTTTATAGATAAGATGACAAAGGACACTATGCTAAATGCTAACCTAGAACCGTAGATTTATAGGTTATAGAACAGAATTGGAAGCAAGACAATCAGCAAAAAGTTGAAATATATTACTTTAGCTGTTTTAATTCAAATTAGTTTCAGCAAGAAACAAGGTCGTAATGGAACTTTCGGTTTCGGTCTGAGCGTAGTGCTGTAAGTTTGTTATTTGTTTTGTTTTTTTAAACCCAAATTTTCACAAAATATGGGGTATTGTTATTTGTTTTGTTTTTGTTGGTAACTTTGTTTTTTGGAAGTTATTATACGGAGCACAAAATACGATTTTGTTTTGTTTTCGTTTTGTTGTGTTTTTGTTAGTTAACAAAATTGCAACAGAATACAACAAAAATCGCAACAAACTTACAGCACTAGATCTGAGCTTAGAATTAGCCACCTCGAACTCGATAATTTAAGAACAATCAAATAGTTTGCCAATTTCGAGTATTATGAAAAAACTGAAAATGTCAAGTACTAGTCGCTGTCTAACAGTATTTTCGAACCTGTAATTGAAATTGAACCATACATACCAGATTTCTAGTTGCTATTATGATTATCAATGCTATTTTGATTCAATGATTAATGATTCTCAATTATGGTTCTGTCTTGAATTGGTAGGCAATGAAGTATTTGTTGGAAGACTTCCTCGGCACATTTTCGAACCACAGCTCATTCCCCTATTTGAAAGGATCGGACCCATCTATGAGTTCAGAATGATGATTGACTTCAAAGGCTTGAATCGAGGGTTTTGCTTCGTCCAGTTCATCAACTTGGTGGATGCGGAGAAGGCCGTGAGAGAGTTGAATGGACACGAAGTAATTCCTGGACACAAAATCGGAGTTGTGAAATCTGTGGACAACTCCCGCTTACTTGTAAGAGGGATACCTTTGGACAAGACGGAAGAGGATATTTTGGGCGAAATCGATACCATTACGGACGGTGTGGCTCAAGTGACCCTCGTCCACCCCGGATCCAAATCGGACACCTTTGGCGGGAGAAATCAGAAGAATCGGGGCTTTGCCTACATCGAATACGTGACACACAAAGCCGCCTGCCTGGCCCGGAGGAAGATGGTATCATCCTCCATTAAAATGTGGGGTCACCATGTCCAGGTGGATTGGGCCATGGAAGGGAATGAGTTCAAGACCTTACATGTCCAGAATATCAACCCCCTGTCAACTCCAGATAGTATCAAAAGGATTTTTAGTGCAGTATGTGGTGACGGTGTTGAGTACGTCAAAGTTTTTAGTAAGTATGCCTTCGTTCAATTTGTGAGTCGGGATCATGCCATGAAGGCAAAGGCGGAGTTGGAGCAGAAGCCCTTGGATGGGTCCATGGTCAAGATCAATTGGGCCCGGCCCATGAACAAGTACGCGCATAGAGGATCCAGGCCAACATCCATGGAAATGAGGTCAGAGGAGTCAGAAAGACATTTCCAGCGTAGAAACAATATTGCCCCACTCATTTCTGGGTCTTTTCCAAAAATCCCGGGGAAACAACAGGATTCTTTTGGAACTAATTGTACTTTGGTAACAAGGGAAGGTTTAAGCACACACTTTTCCCCGTCAACAGTCTCAGAAAGGATTCTTCCAGAAATGGCCTCAACATTCTACTCCCCTGTTCCAGTATTCTCCATGCCTCAGATTCCACTTCAGTCTACCATGACCTCTCATTACTCGGTGTCTCAGAAGAACCCAGTCCTGAATTTAATGAATCTCTGTTATTCACAAGGTTGGAATGCACCCGTCTTCCTCCCGTTGGCCATGAGATTGGATGACTCCTTGTATTACAGCTGCAAAGTGGTTGTGTCACATCATTCAATTGGCGTGAGGGAGTTCGAAACGCCCGGGTATTACCGGCAGATGAACGAGGCCAAGGCTGCGGCGGCGGAGGGCCTACTTCAGCTCCTCGCATTCCCTCTCATGATGAGACCGATGCTGATGACCCACGACCAATATTTGATGGGAGTGACACCCGGTTTAAGGGAAACTCCGGCCTCACCAAGATCATTTCAGTTCTCGGGAGTTCCGCGTGGTCGTTAAGGGCGTAACTTGGAAGAAAGTTGAATTACCAAAACAAAAGATTATAGACTTCAAGATGCCCCTTAATAATAATAATGATGATTTATTCGCCATTATTTGCATGCACATCTGCAACACAGCATTTCACTGAAATACTGCGGAGTTGCATTGAAGATAGCAGACAAAACGTTAAACGTAGGTCTGCTTGAAAGGTTTTTTAAGGAATCCCTTCAGAATATCCCTTTTGTTTTCTTGGAGTGGTGACCGGCGAATGCACATTTTATAATTATGCTTATAGTGCTTGTGCTTGAATTGTTTTATTGCTGATTTTTTAAACTATCTTAGCATAGTTGTTAAGTACTGAAATACATGGGATTTTGGAAAGTTTTTAACGTCAGGTTTTTTTGTATCATTTTTAAGACTTTAAGTTTGATATTGGCAGCTGTAGAAAAGGTTTAACAAAAAACGTTGTTGGTATGCATATGTTTTACTTTCCAGTTAATCTTTTTTCTTCTATGTAACCGGACTTCACAATGCTGATTGAGAAATAAATGCCACATTTCTAAATAATTTTGTATTGTATTATTTTTTGTTCTTACTTACTGAATCTGGTCGTACATACATGATACTGAATTAGGTTTAATGATGAATTAAGCACGAAACATCGAGAATATACGTTATGTTTTAAGTGCATTTCCTCTTCAGATATTACTGCTCTTTTTAATGTTGAAAAACGTAAGAAAAAAATATGTCTTCGTACAGAAACAGGTACACGTTCCGGGACAACTGCTTAAAATTTGGGGTGTCCTTTTTAGACAAAACATCTCAAAATGCTATGCCCACAAAGATATTGTTGGTTAAAATTCCAGCTGGCACTGATCACAAACGAATCATCGTCTACAGAGTTCTGTATCGAACGGTGAGTAAATATGGCCGGAATGTTCTGACGACAGTCGTTTGACAAGCAAAGAGCTTCCCAACTTTCCAATATGTTCCGAATCCAAAACGGAGCATCTCAACACACCTGGTAAGTAATCAATAATCAAGTTATTATCGCCAGAATGTCAGAATTTGGAGAGAAATAAAAATTTTGATCCTCATCGTTTTTATTTTTTTGAAGACATTCTCACCGTAATGGCTGTTTTCCCGGAGAAAAGTTGCTACCCGAAACCGAATTGGCTACCGTGGAATCGTTGAACAATACACTGTCATCGGATTCACGGATATGATCATGTATACGACAACAGCTTTGAAGTAGTCCATGCCCTTGATTAATATCACCAGGGAATGTCCTTGCTGTTGACGAAAATTTTCACAAAATAAGTCCTAGAAATATAAAGCAATTCATGTAGCCTGACAGATTTTTATATATAATGGACCCGCATAGCGTTAACGTCAATACCTCGACTATCCTGGAGATCTAGCGACTCCAGTAGCGTAACCCTGATTATTGGTGGAAGGCCGCTCACTCAGTTCCCAGCCCAAACTCATCGAGTTTTCCACGACAGCCTTTAAACTCTGAAAAATGTTGTTATCAAAAGGCTTAGTGAGTTAGTGAATATTTTCAACTTACATAATTTGCGGGGGAGTAATATGCGAAGTTTACTTTGTAGTAGCTCCTGTGTTTCCAGACGTTCCAGGTAGACCTTGTCGGCAATAGAGAGCATTTGAATACTTCCTGATGCCGAAAAAACCACTGGATAACAGCATAACTGGATCTAAATACTCAGTTGTCTTGCTGCATTTGAATAGGACGGAATATTAATCTCAGAGTTTCCATACATTTTGCCGGACGACAATCAATATAGTTGCCATTGTTCAAGCATCAATTCGTCTTTGTCGGAATTCTTCGTCTCTCTTGCCATTGGCGGTGTTGGCATCTTCCTTCGAGGACAAACGAACCTACCACCAACGAAAAACCATTGAATTTATCTATAATCAAGGAAAATAATTTTGAAAAAAATGTCTGGGATTACGTCAGTGTGAAACGGCTCCGATATTGGAACATTATTGTGCTGAGAAAGGACGTGCCAGATGTGCAGCATTACTATTACAGTGTTGTGCATGTACCAGAAAAGTCTGGATTTACAATTTTGAGTCATTCACCAAGGGAAGTAATGATCGTCTCCAGAAAACGCTGGAAATTTTGACTAAAGGCTAACTTGTTGAAAGTTTTTTGAGAAAAAAATAAGCTCGGATCAACGTTACTTTTAACTCTTCCAGTAACATTTTTCTTCCCTGATTCTCTTATATTCTGGAATATGAAATGTCTGTATTTTTTTAAATTATTTTATGCAGAGTTCAGAGAAGGGTGTATATAGTCATGAGTAATGAAAGCCACTGCTTAATACTGTAATAAAGAAAGGTCATGACCCCGCATAATTTTTATAGTTAATAACAATCTCTTTATTGACATGTCTTTATATATGGCGCCGTCAACTTCCATTTTTTTCAAAAATGAGTTTAAGACATAATTAAGCCATTAAAATATCAAGTGGACCTCTTCTTAATACACTGCCTTATAGGCTATCGAAATTATTTATTACGTACATATGTACTGAGCGTGGATTATTGCATTGTAAAAAAATCCTTTTGCATTTCTTCACCTTTTGATTATAAATCGTCATCTTCATTTTCAATCGTTGGCTCGTTAAATGACCGCCATCATTCTTTTTTTTTTTATCGCTGTACATAAATAAGTTTTAAAAACTCCTACTTAAAAACAGTTCACAACCTCGAAATTGTTCTCGACACCTGAGCTATAATACATACATTTTATTTATGTCATTTATTCTCGGGACATTCTATGTACTTGAATTGCTAAAAAGAATTGAATACCAGCAAGAATGGCATCCAATATTTTTTTTTAGGAATCATCATAATACTTTGACAGTCAACAATCATAACAATTGGATAGGATTTCTTAGCACAAGGGAAGCGGGCGAAAATTGCCTGGTAAGTGCTACTAGTAATAAGTGCAAATTTACAATACATATTGAAGGGCCTTAAAGAACCAAGACGTTGTAAGATTTCTGGAATTCCGATTAAGAAAGAATTCCAGGAATCTTCAAAAGTTGCTTTCCAGCCCATCCAATATTCACATGTTTAACAATGTCCTTAATAATAGTAAGTGCTTGGAACAAACAATTATAAATAGCTCTGTACACAGGAAGCAAAAAAAGAAAATAGGGATTTGACGTTTTTCTCCTTTATAGAAAAAAAGATTCCAAAATCTCACAAATTCGTAAATTCTTTGGAATCGACAAGCAATGGGGTTTTGCCATCATCCAATTTGTTCTTGAATCGGAGGAGAATCCAGACGGAATATTCCCGGATCATGAAGGCGATGACGTAGAAGGGGATGGCGAGGGGCTGGACGACCTGGAGGCAAATGGATGCCAGGAAGAAGGCGATGCTCAGCACCAACAATCCGCTCGTGTACACCAACCACAGACGGCATTTGTCCGAATTTAACTGTAAATTCCCATATTGTTTATTTATTTTTAGTTTTCTTGGACACATTTTTTGGAGATATATGTTTATACAGGATTTTCCAAAATTTATCGTGGCTTTAGATATCTGATCTATTTTTTTCCCAAAATTTTATCTTGGCTTTAGATATCTGATCTATTTTTTCCCAAAATTTTATCTTGGCTTTATATATCCGATCTATTTTTTTCCAAAATTTTATCTTGTCATATCCGATATTTTTTTTACATAGCTGGAACTTTTGTTTAACCGATATTGCCATTATTACGAAAATTTTCTTCTGTTTTACAAAACCTATCGCGATAAATTATCCTGGCGTTATCTGTTGACATTAGGCGAAAAAGACCATTTAAATTGGAGTTCCTTGTCGATTCAAGTTCAATTTTGAAGTTTCAATTATGGAAATCAAGTTTAATTTCAGGTTCAAAAATTTTTAGCCACAATACATAGATCTTGAGTTTTCTTGAGTTTTTTTTAAATTACTCGAATTATTAAACAATTTCGAATATTTATAAATACTCGTTTATTTAAATTGTTGAGTTCGGAGATCTGATTCCTAACTCAAAAGCAAAATCAAGTTCAATTACGAGTTTTTCTCTGGCTGCAACAAAATTTTTATAATGCGTTACAACAAAAATTTTAATTTCAGTGTGTTAAAACAAAACACTTTTATTTTAATACGTTCAAACAGAAAAGTTCTATTTCAGTGGGTTGAAGCAAAAAATGCCTATTTTAGATCGTTAAAACAGAAATATTATATTTTAATATGTAAAAACAAAAAATTCTATTTTAATACGGTAAAACAAAATTTTTTTTATTGTTATACGTTAAAACAAAATTTTTTAGTTTTTTGCTCATTTTCTGGCTTGCAATTTCCTAACCTAAACAATTTAAAAATTGATCGGATTTGACTTGGATTTTCAACCGAGTTCAAATTGTGTTCAAATACTGACTTGGAACTTGGAAGGTTTAAGTACGATTTCACGTTGAAAATAAAGTGACCAAAAAATATAACACTAACTTAAAATATTACTCCAGCACATGTACATTTATGTACATACATTCCCTGCAAAATCGCCTGATACCAGAAGATCACCCTTGTATCTTACGTTTTTCTTCGGAAATGTTTCACTAGTCTCAAACAGAATCGAGAATAATACCAGGAATAATTGAGGGGATTAAAAAATAATGGTTGAACGAAGTTAAAAATATGTACGTATATACCTGTGCAGCCGCTCTGTCTAGAATATAACCAAGCCAGACCTTCTGAAGCCAATAAATGGCGTTGAAGCCCATGAAGACTCTCAGTGTATTCTCTGTCAAATTATACAAACACATTTTCATTAATTTTCATTATAGGAACCAATTTTTCCATCTTCGCAATTAGTAATTTAATCCGTCCACAAACTGTTTTTCTTCCTTGTTTAAGCTTCTTCACGCGTTGCGTACAAAGTATAAATTTACTGGTAAATTACATTCATACAAACGTAAATATAACATACTTATGCACATTATATATTATTATATTACATATATAATATGCACACGTTACCTAAGTGCATTTTCACGCTAAATTTAGTAGCTAAATGCATAACCGTGTTTACATGTAATAATAATCTTTTTATATAGTATTTTTATTTATATAAAAATATAAATAAAAACATACAATTGTCTATGCTATAAAATCAGTAGAGCATTGGCAATTTGTACTACAGAGGTTCCTTTATATTCCCCCCTTTTACACTTGTTATTTTCGCCTATATATCGTATATGCATTTTTGAGGATAAACAATATGCAATTAGAATTAAATTATAAATCTGCTCAGACACATAGAAGCATTAAATTGAGTCCCAAATACATTCTTCGGGTAAGATAAATTACTAGAAAAAAAAAGTAATCTAGATTAATCAAGCTTGACAACATTTTCGTTCCAACACGCCAAAAATGTTGTTCCAACACCCAAAAACTTCTGTTTTTGGAAAACGCTTTAAAATAAAAATAATAATTTAGGAAAAGCGCGTCAAGTATTGGTGGTCGAGGGAAAATGTTCAGAGATAAAACTGAACTTGATTTATTGAACGTGAAATTGTTACATTTTTTTGGCCTACGTTCAAAGAAAAAACTTTCGCTCCTTTCCCTCTGCATAATATATAGCTCAGATAAAAAAAAGGCCTGTGTGTGGTTGGTATAATAGCTAGGCATACAAATTGCTACACACGTCCATGTCTTAATCTCAGGTTTTAAAAAGGTAAAAAATCCGTGCCATTAAGGATGTATGCACGAGTAGTTTTAAAATAAGTATAATTATAAGAAAAGGTAAAAAAACTGTGTAGGAAGTTTGGAGAGGATTCAGAAGAGTAGAACAAAAATAAAAGTGCTGACCAATTCCATTCTCAAAAAAGTGTGTGCATGTGCTCTTTAAAAGGAAAAAGGAAAAATCAGAAAGCGAAACAGGGCACATTGGTATGTACTTATTGGGACAGAGTTATGCATCACACATTGTATTTAATTAGATACTAAAGACACCTCCATGTAAAGACGATTCCGTGTGAGGAACGTGGGTAAAGGAAAAGTCGAGTAAAAATTCTGAAGACAGAAATGTAAATCAGTGTTTAGACAAGTACAAAAGGATGATTGCATCCTTTTTTTTTACGAAAGCCACTTATGAATACACAATGGAATTATTCCTATAGTAGTACAGCGTGAGAAGATAAACTTAGGTGCATAATTTCTTTCCATTTATCTTATGTAATGGAATGACTGCAATTTCTTAACTGATATTTAACTAGTTTTTGAAGCATATTGTCAACAATCCTCTTGTACAAATTGATATGGCTTAATTTAATTTATTTAAACTTTACGACTTACGATGCAGAGATGTGAGATCGAAAAATTGGTACAGCTCTGGCGGGGGATTGGCAAAGACTTCCAGGATTTCTTCTCGGTGCTTCTCGAAGTACACGATCCCGCCCACGCTGATCACTAGCATCCCCAAGGAGAACAGCTAGAAGTCACAATTATAATTTAATAAGTTACAAATTTTATTTAATAAGCGACAAATTTAATTTAATAAACGCCAAATTTAATTTAAAAAGCGCCAAGTTTAATTTAACAAGCGCCAAAGTTAATTTAATAAGCTTTAAATTTAATTTAATAAGCTACACATTTAATTTAATACTCGGCAAGTTTCATTTAATAAACTATACAAATTTAATTTACAAATTTAATTTAGCCACAAGTTTCATTAAAACAGCTACACATTTACTTAAAAAGCTACAAATTTAATTCAAAAGGCTACTTTAATTTAAAAAGCACAAACTTTATTTACAAAGCTAAAAATGTAATTTAAAATGCACAAAAATTTGTAAAGCTAAAAATTTAATTTAAGCACAAATTTAATTTACGAAGCTAAAATTTTGATGTAAGCACAAAAATGTACGAAGCTAAAAATTTAATTTAAAAGGGTATAATTTTATCCAGAAGGCTTCAAATTCAAATTCAAATTCAAATTCGAAAAGCTGTAAATTTAATTCGGAAAGCTACAAATTTAATTCGAAAAGCTGGAAATTCAATTTGGAAAACTAAAAAATTGATTCGAAAATCTACAGATATAATTTAAACTAAGCAAATATAATTAAATAAGCCTTACATTTAATGAAATTCTATATTATTATAGATTATTAATAACTATTAATTATTCAAACATATAAAGGCACCCAAGTATAAAGCAATTTGCGTTTGCCGATACAGTCTTAATGATTATTTTCGACTAAATACGCCGACTCATACATGCAAAATTGACTACTAAAAGGTATCCTGAGATCATCCTGAACATGATTTCACGGAAATTGATTGAACATTGCCCCTTGCTATGCCCTAGCCAAGAATTTTATTACAGTTTCAGTAAAAAAAAAAAAGCCGCATCTAGTTTCAGGAATTGGCTGAGATATTCCGTGCACAGTTAAACAGTGAAAATACATACATATAATCAAACTTTGCGCCAAAAATCGGCATTCCTAAATTGGCCTACGCTGGTCGCACATGGATGCGGCTTTTTTTTTTTTTTACTACATATAGAATCTAATTACTGATGTCTTTTAGTCAGTTTTGCACGAAAGAGTCCGCGAGTTTAGTTGAAAACAATCCATTCACATAAGCATGGATATGGCAATAAAACTCCTAAAAATGCGTCACAAGTACATATATAGAACATAGAACTGAGAGAATGTTCTTACTATGTCAATGAAGGCAGAGATGCGAAGTCCCGTCCGGAGGGAGAAGCACAACGTTGGTTCCACCATGACTTTTTTACTGCGGAGAAAAACACAGTTCAGAATAAAATCGATAATTCTTACTCAACAAACAACACGGAAAAAGCATTCGCTCGGGAATGTCCTGGACGGCACAAGAGATGAATTAAACTGCAGCCACACTGTCACTCTGACACTTATTTACTGAAGACGACAGAGCCAAGACAGGTGGTTGAGACGTGACCGTGGGTAAAAATAAAATGAGTTTCACAATCTATATTGTAGGATTTCACTTTCAACCCTGCACCAATATTATATTCTCTCCAACTCTCCCTTTCACTCCTGAGACCGTGTCAATACTTTATAGGCACTTCGATGAAGCCTCTCCCCACGTGCGACAGGTAGTTGCTTTTGTACTTGTCTCTTCTTCCCCCACTCTCTCTCTCTCTCTCTCTCTCTCTCTCTCTTTCTCGTCCTCAATCTCTCTCACTCTCTCTCTTTTCTCTCTCTCTCCTGTTCAATGTCTCCCTCTGTCTCTTTCTCTGTTTGCTTCTCTCTCTGTATGTTTCTCTTTCTCTCTGTCACTCTCTGTTTTATTTCTCACTCTGTATCTTTCTCTCCGTCTCTCTCTCTGTCTCTCTCTCTCTTTTTCCCTCTCTGTATCTTTTTTTCTGTCTCTCTCTTTTTTGTCTATCTCTCTCTCCTGCTCAATCTCTCTCTCTCTCTCCTTTTCTCTCTCTCTCCGATTCAATTTCTCTCTCTCTATCCCTCTCTCTGTATATTTCTCCTTCTCTCTGTCACTCTCTTTTATTTCTCTCTCTGTATCTCTCTCTCTCTTTTCTCTCATATATCTCTCTCCTGCTAAATTTCTCTGTCTCTCTCTCTTTCCCTCTCTCTTTTTCTCTCTCTGCCTCTATCGCTCTGTTTCTCTCTCTGTTTCTATCTCTTTCTTTTCTCTCTCTCTGTTTCTATCTCTTTCTTTTCTCTGTTTCTCTCTCTATCCTTTCTCTGTTTCTCTCTCTCTTTTCTCTCTGTTTCTCTCTCTCTTTTCTCTCTGTTTCTCTCTCTGGTTCTACCTCTCTCTTTCTCTCTCTAGCTTCAACTCTCTTTTTATTTCTCTCTCCTACTCTCTATTTATTTCTCTCTTCTACTCTCTCTTTGTTTCTCTCTTCTACTCTCTCTTTGTTTCTCTCCTCTCTCTATCCTTCTCTCTCTTCATATATCTCTTTCTCTCCGTTTCTCTCTCCCTTTCGCTTCTCTATTTTTATTTTTCTGTATCTCTCTCATCTCTCCTCTGTTGTCTTTGTCAGGTCTCCTGCTGTCTCTTTTTTTGTATCTCTCTCTCTCTTGCCCTCTCTCTCCGTTTTTGTCGCTCTCTCCTGCTTCTCTCTCTCTCTCTCTCTCTCTCCTGCTGAATCTCGCCGTCTCTCTGCTTCACTCTCTCTGTCTTTCCTTCTCTCTCTTTCTGCTTCTCTCTATTTTTGTCACTCCCATTCATTCCCTTTCGCCTTGTCAATAGCCGTCAAATTTCACTTTTTCTATTATTAACACATTTATTGTATTCGAAAACACATAGATTCTCACCTTGTTCGGTTGGATTCCCTAAAAACAATTCCTACCCCCTTTTTTAAAAAAAAATTTCTTCTATTTCCGGAATGCTGTCAAGGTTCACACTCTCACAATTGTCACGAAAGAAGTAAATAAGAACAACAATAAAATAGGAACAATTCACTCCCTTAAATCCTTTCTTCCTCTCAGAATCCCCTTTTGTTGTGTGTTTTTGGATCCTCTCACGGAATATGTGGGAATAATGGAAGTGTCTTCCGCTCAAAAATGTTCATTTTTATACATAAACGAATTAAATTGTATTACACAGGAAACGCGGAGGAGACCAAGAAGGTGTATGTACAGTAACAATTGACTCAGATGCGTGCACTGACAGGGTCGACTGGCCGAGCTTGGGATTTTGTGTGGTGGGACTCTGGCCGGTTCTGGATGCTAGGCTCCAAAAAATCGCATGTCTTGGACAGACCAACAATTTTATATTGTTGACGAGTGGAAGGAGCATTGTAGGGAACGAGGCATGCAAAAAAGATCCTTCCCTTCTGACCAGTTCGTGGGGGAATTTTGGAGGGATTTACACAGTAGAGATTTTCTCCTTTGGCTTTTTCTCCTTATTAGTTAGCCAAGTTTTCATTTATATGTGATTTCTGTATAGGAAAAAAACTGGCTTAAGCATAAAAAACGCTGTGAATTCCAGTTGCATCATTCCCTCGCGTCATGCCCAATGCCCAGCCTCTCATGTACATTCTGGTGCCTTCTGATACTTCCCTTTGCTAGTGATTTACTTAATACTCATCTTATTTTCTCAGGATTGCAGAAAAATTTGTGCGTTTTAGTAGGATTCAGCCACGACTTTTTAAATTCAGCATCCTCTCTCGTATACAGTTAAGATGTTCATCTTGAAACATTAATTGCTCAAATGTTCCTTTTGACCCTTGCTTCCTCAAAGGTTAAGGATAATAGCCTTTCTTATATCCGTATGCATATATAGCTTTGTAATTTCAAAACTGAAACCAGACTTGAAATTGAATTTTCAAGTCGGGATTTAAATGAAACTCTAGGTTGAAAAAATATGGCGAAATAATATCAATTGCCAAGTTATTTTAATCAAGTTCAAAATTTCTCAATTGAACAAGTACTCCAGGAAACAATTCGAAATTGAACTCACAATTAAAACTCGCGAAGTTGCGAGTATAAATTGCGATTATAATGTGATAAGCAATCTAGTTTTTTCTATAAATAAAATGACAAAGGACAATGTAGGATAACACAAAATGGCAGATTTAGAATTCAGAATTTTATTTTCAGAACATAACTGGAAGTAAGAAACTACGAATAAGTTAAAATGTATTACTTTTAACGCATTTAAGTAGAAATTTTTTATTTCAGCATAAGTCACAAACTCGTAATTGAACTTGTTTCGGACCGAATTAAGAATCAGAACTTCAAACGCTACAATTTAACCAAACGAGTAATTAAATATTTGAAAAAATTTAAATCAATTTCGAGAATTCCCAAAAAATTCAAACGGTCATGTACGAGTATCTGTCTAAAATTTGGGAACTTGAGACTGAACTTGGTACTAAAATTGACGCTTGCCAATTGAACTTGAATTGAACCGATAATGAACTGTAATTAAGGATACTGGACTCTGAATTACTTTGAGGGTCAAAAGAATTCCTTAAACATGAATTACATTCAAAGGAAAAATATTTTTTGCTCCAGACACAGCTTAAGTAATAGTTTTTCATGGCAATACGAGTTCTTTTAAACAATAATAAAGTGACTGTAGATGAGCATTTAATTTTTAAAGATATTTTTTTAAAAGGACAAAAAATAAAATAGTTATTGACTCATGAAGGAAATGTTTATGGGATTATTCGACAGAGACCAGGCCGACCATTTCATGGGTGATTCGTATGGGCTTTAGTGGTAATAAACAGCCTTTGCCTCTCCATTAATGTTATTTACACTTGTCATTAGTTCCATGCAGCACAAGGAGATGCAAACACCTGTTTCTTTCATCTCACAAAAACATTTACTTTTTTTTCAACCATATTTCACACAACCTCTGATTTGACTATTGTGTATTATTTACAAAATATTGTGTGTGTAATTCTAATTGACAACAAAAAAACATCCGTGGAGATGTACCTTGGCCATGCCTTGGTCAATGTGAAAAACGGGATAAGAAGTCAAAACAAAAGGTTATGCGGAGAAACGGCATCATTCATGGAGATGTTCTTTATGAGATTGAACACCTTTTTTGGAGGAAAAAAAAATAAATTAACATTATCATGTTGATGAAATCATCAAGGAGCAACATGAGTCATTTGTTGGGGAGATAATTTGCAAATTGCTATCCGATTCGCTGGAAAAACGAGGCATATTGCCTTCTGAATTTGTACCCAGCATGTAAAATACGCAACTTCACATCAAATGTATCTCCAAAATGTTTTTAGGGATTTACTATTTATTATGTACTGCTATGTATACATATATTGACAATTTTGATGTTAAAATTAACCCCACGTTTAGTATACAAACTATCGATATTGGCCCCATTAAACTCCGTATTCCATCTATTTTTATAAACATAGATTGACACGACGATGGCCCGTGAGAAGGTGTTATTGACAAATAATAAACACGGAATTGTACCAGAAGTTGCGAAGTGTGCGTAGGTGACATAATAAATGAGACAATGTCCTATTGTTCTCGCTCATTATTAATTTTATTATTTACATATATATAGGTATATACACAAGTAAAGAATAACAATTAACAACTGAACATTTGTGGGGGAGGAAGTAAACTATTTCGGAAAAGTGTCGTAAATAAAAGTAATTTAGTGATTTTTGTCACGCATTTTTGTTTTCCCTTGTTCCTCATTTTATGCCTTTACTCAATTCCTTTGTGTGGAAAGCGATCCTTTTGTATATGTTGTATATTATTAAACGTTAGAAATGAAGTCATTGTTCATATGTTCCCTGGCCAGCATTCTGTTATAATGTGTTTTAATCAAGGAATAGTCGAGTCCCTTTCTCACTATAATAACTCCATAAAAACACTCTTACTGTAACAGAATCCTGGGATTCCCCCGAGAGTTTTATCATGTAAACGACTCGGTCTATACAGTGGAGTCTCTCTATAACAGCATCCAAGGGAGCCGAAAATTTTGCTGCTATAAAAGGAATGATGTTATACAGAACATAATTATTATGTATTCTATGTACAAGGAGCTGCGAATTTCATGACGTTATGGGGAACATGTTATAGGGTGTGCTGTTATGGAGACTCCACTGTAACAGCACGAGCTATAACGGCAGTTTGCCTATAACATCCGGGTTTTTCCTTCCTTAGGCCACATTTGTCTCACTATAGCATTTTCTCTCTATAACAGCATTCAAGCCAAAATCAAATAACCCATCAACATCAAAATTTTTTCTACAGATATAACAACTTGTGGACTATACAATAGCACGATTTTATTCATTTTTCAAAAAAAAAAACCAACATTTTAGCTTGCTTAAATATTCATGTAGTTATTTATTAAATTATCGCAATTATACCTGGAATTAGTCTTGATTAATTAATATTTTTGCAAGAGATATGCAGGCATTAATGAGTTGAGTAATAATTACAATTTTAATTACTAATTACTAGTTAAATTCATGTAATTATTAATGCTTCATTTTAACAAAGTAATTAGTCATTACAATTATTACTTACTTCTGCCAGCATTTTTTCGCAATTTCATTCAAATAAAGGAACGAAAAAAGTAATTACTAATTACTATCTGTTATTTAAAAAAAGTGTGATTAATATTTCAAATCTGCAAATATTCGCCATATAGCCATAGCTGTGTAACTAATATTCTATAATAGGCGATATTATTTGCAAAACTAACTTGCAAATTGTTGGTTTTACAAGTTATAACTTATTGGTACATTATCTTTGCTGCTAAATTGAAATAAATTGTAATTAATAATTGTAATTGATACTCGTACAATATTAATAGTAATTAAAACAAAGTATTTATTAATTAGAAAAAACAGGAAATTATTAAACAAAAATTACAATTTAAAAAAAAATGATGGTAGTTAATTGAAGGATTTCTTATTTACGACAAATTTGAAAGTAATAATTACATATTTTAATCGTTACTGGAAAAGCAAGTAATTAGCATATCATTGATATTTATTTTTACCCAGTTTTCTATATAGCAGCAAAATATCGTGTTCTGGATAAGGTGTTATGGTGAGAGTCGACTGTGGTAAATGTTGACGTTGGGGAATTACCAGATAGAACATGTTTATATTTCACCTCTTGTATATATGAGCTAACATCTTTCCTCTTGACATGTTTTCCAACTTGCTCCTATTACATCTATGTAGCTTCAGTTTTTATTGAGGGGAAAAAACACTGGATACAATAAAAAAAACTGAACTTGAGAGTGAGTTCAAAGATGTTGCAAGGGATTTCCATTGCCAGCAACTTTTCTCGTCCTTCCAAACAACGCCTGACTTTTGGCGGCATTTAATTTTTTTTTAGTCCTTTTCTTACGATTTGTAATTCCTCACCATTCCTTTTGTAATATCTTGTACTAATGTGTTTGTTCACATCATTTCATTAAAAAACTAGCAGTAATATACTCATATTATTTCTTTAAAAAAACTAGCATTCATGTACTCACATTGTTTCTTTAAAAACTAACAGTTATTTTGCTCAAGAACACATTTCCGTGTTTTTTTCCCTTTTCAACCGTACTTAGGTAAAGGCTTCGGCTTGGGAACGGATTCCGGCGGGTAGCAAATTTCTTTTTGCTCATCGGTAATGAGAATCTTCTCCGGGATTTCCCAGTACGATTTGAGACAGTACGCCTTCCCATGCCACACCATTTCGCAATTAACCACCGTCCGTTTTCTCCTCTTCTTGGGGCTAAAATAATTATAGGGACAAATTATTTTAATCATTTAATTATAGCAATTTAAACCAGGAATGTTAACCTTTAATAAGATGCCTTTTCCAAGAGAGTTCATTATCCAGTACTCTATTTTCAGTTGGAACTTGCAGTCGTACTTGAAATTGTTTTATGTCGATATTTAAGCGGTACTCGAACTTGATTAAAAAACACGTAGAAATTTCAAGTTCGTCTAATCAAGTACCAATTGCGACTTTCATAATTGCAAGAGTTCTTCAGAAAGTTAATATGAAATTGAACTCAAAATTTGATGCTTGCAAATATAATTGCGATTTGAATTGCGACTTGCAATCCCGTTTTTTCTCGATAAAATGACAAGGAACATCGTTCACTAAGCAAAAACATCACCTTTATAGTTTAGAACATTACCGAAAACGGAAAAATCATGAAAGGTTTAATGGTTTAGCTTAGTTTTATTGAAGGTTCTAGTTTTAATTTTAGTTTAATGAAAGATACTCGTTATTAAAATTTGTTTTGGACCGAGTTAGCAATCCGAAATCCGAACTACAATTTAAATAAACGAATATACGCAATCAATTTTGAGTTCTTTCAAACATTCCGACTTGTCAAGTACGAGTATCCAGCTGAATTTTTTCGAATTTGCAAGTGAAATTGGTACCGAAATTGGTACCAAAATTGTTGTCGAAATTGGTACCAAAATTGTTGTCGAAATTGGTACCAAAATTGTTGCCGAAATTGGTACCAAAATTGGTACTCGCAAATTAAAATTGAGCAGAAAAAAGAAAAGGACTCTATTTTCCAATTTCTATAACTCACGATTGGGTAGAACTGAAGAGCTTCGGATTATCATTCTTGAACTTTTTCAACCAATCCCAGTACGTCATTTTTGGTTCTTCATATTTATAGGAAATTTCGGGGCTTAGACAACTGGGTCTTCTTAAACCGGGACATCCCAGCACGGGCAAATGGTCGTTCCCATCACCATCTGTAGCCGCACAATTTGTACAATTGGTCTATTATTTGTATTAATTAATATATCAATGAATACAGAAGTATTAATTATTGGCAATTACGAAAGTAAAAGTCATCAAAAGTGACCAATTCCTCGTAGCCACTGGCGAGGGGTCGGGCGCATTTGGGAACCCGGCGAAATCTGGTGGTGGGGAGGGCGGCGCCCCAAATGTAGACTTTGGGGTAGAGAAGTTGTTTCGGGGCTTTGTAGGGGCTTTGATACGTCTCATTGGGTGGGGCCATTTCCCGGAGACGAAAGCATTGGAGATCTTCTTCGGACTCAAAAGCCACGTCCGGAGGGGGATTAACGGCGATTAGGACGGGATTAACGAAGGGCAGATATCCCGTCCAGGATCCATCCTCCGGGATCTCCACGAAGACATACATGGACTCGGGGGCGACCCAAGCTTTGGGTTTGAAAATGAGATCTGGTTCCCCGAGGTAGAGCATAGAACTGATCTAATAGGGGGAAAATAGACTTTTTAAAAACAATTTTTTTAAAAACAATTACAGGAATTTTAGTATACAGATAATTAACGAAAATAATTAAATAATATGCACGCATATGAAGGTTTTGGAAGGAATCTACTTTGTGATTTATGGAATAGCAATTGACTTCTCGGACGGATTTCTCTGCCTTTCCCATGAGCATCACTGGGCTGGAGTCACACAAGGTTTCATGAATGACCCATCTAAATTGACAAAAAAAAATGTATGAACAAATAAAAAATTGTAATTGCGATTTCACTTGTGATAAGCCGTCAAGTTTTTTTCTCGACAAGATGACAAAGGACATTGTATGCTATAGCCAAAAATTGTGTATTTACAGCACGAAAATCAGCAAAAAATTGAAATTTACTGAAATACGCTTCATTCGATCCATTATTTTATACAAAATATTTCGATATTCTTCCGAAGCAGAGCAATAACCATCAATAAATATTGCAGAACATTTAACTCAACGGAAAATATTATATCAAGGTTACTTGCATTTGTTTGAAGTGGCAAATTATTAGACTTTATTATACAGTGGACTCTCGCTATAACAGCCATGAAGGGAAGGGCAAAAATGGTTGTTATACGGACAAGTTGTTATTTGGAACATTTAATATTATGTACACCATATATGCGAAGGGCTGAAAAATAAAGTTGTTATAGAGTAAAAGTTGCTATAGGGAGAATTGTTGTAGACAGAGTCAACTGTATGCCTAAAATTTGCAAAAAGTGCAAAGATTGTGTCTCAATACTATATTTTTTGGATCGTTTGAATCATGATTCGATCCAATCCATGGCTTGAATCAAACCAAATCTTATCATTTGCATCCTGAATCGGATTGAATTGCGTATTTCGGCCCGATTTGGGCGTTGAATCGAATCGAATTAAAAATTTTGTATCAAATCGGATCGTTGCCTCTTTAGAGCGAAAAACCATCATTGATAACAGAAATTTGTATGTAAACCATTGGAGAAAGTTTTTGTTAGTGCGGTATTTTCCGCTACCTTTATACAGAAAAAAGCGCTATAAGGGAGCCCGTTATAGAGAGAGTCGACTGCAATCAGTTTCGAGGATTTTTAAATAAATTCAAAACGCCGAGTACGAATATTTAGTCTAAAATTGTAGAAGTCGAAACTGAACTTGGTACCAAAATCCAAAATTGATACTCGAAAATTGAACTTGAACCGCTAAGGAACTGTAAATTTTAGTATATGTACACATACATATATGTATATGCGAATTAAGGTAACCTACAAGCCTCGGAGACAAACGCATCCGGGAGCCCAAGGCTCCTTGAGGGCAAGACCCCGAGGGCATTTCCTGGCTTCTACCGTGTAATTGTCTGACAATGATCCGTTACTGCAAGCCGTAACAAAAGGTGTCCTGTCCCCCTCCAACAATGGACCCGGCGTGGTAGTCGGAAAACCACTACGCCTTAGCCAATATCGGTCCAAACCACTGTACCTAACTGCACGTACAAGAGATTCATCCGTGGAATTAAATCCGGAATTATTCAGTCTCAACTTTCCCTTTGAGTCCCGGAATAATATTTTGGCCTCGTTTGACTCCGCTGTGGAAGGTTTGGGGGAAGAATTGACGGGTGAAGGGCGATTTGGGGAAGCACTTATTCCAGCACTCTCGGAGACAGGCAGTAATGCCGTTGACATGGCACTTGCTAATAATAGGCTCAGAAAATGGAGGGAACACTGACACGTCATTCCAGGGAAAAAAACAAAAAAAATAAGAAGAAAATAAAATGAAATGTGTGGGTGTCGGTATGTCTATAGGCAAGCTGCTAAAAAACAACCAACAACTGCAAAACAAAAAACAAAGAACAAAGAATTCCATTAACCCCTTTCAACTTCAGCAACTTCCTTACAATTTCAGGGCTCTTATGAGTACGAGAGAAAATGAAAAAGTCATTTTCAAAAACGTCATCGGTTTATTTTTTTATAATACAGAAACCTGAGAGAAAAAATAACGAAGGGTGAAATACGAGCTGGTCCTAATAAGAAATTGAAAGTGCCAAAATGGAAAGGAAAGTTTTGGTCTCTGATTGAGACCCGCTGTGATGATGATGGGCTGGGAACTAGCATTGTCACAATTTGTATATACTGAAATCGATTTTTCTTTCATTCAAAGTCTTATATGGAGTTATTTTTAGGTATGTATTATTATATGTATTAGTAAAAAGAAATTGGACATCAAAAGCGACAATAACATGGGTATACTTACGCTTTTACGGATTTCAGGAGTACTCGGAAAGTGTGGGTAATTGCTAGAGCTCCTTCTCGGTTACTTTATTGTCATTTCCAACTTGAAATCGTACTTCAAATTGAATTTTCAAGTCGTTATTAGGACGAAATTCGTACTCAGTTCAAACTCCAAGGGGACACTAGGGAATACTAGGAATTTTCCAATCTGGTCCAGTTTCTAAAATCACCGAGTATATGTCATGAATTTGGAATTGAACTTACAATTGAAATTCGGGATTATAATTGCGATTTCAATTGTGATTAGCAACCAAGTTTTTTCTAGGTAAAATAACAAAGGACACTAATTTTAATCTATAACCAGACACAGTGGATTTACATAAATACATATATCTGTATATAGCTAACAATAAGAAAATAATTGGAAGAAAGCAAATAAGCAAAAAGTTAAAATTTGCTATTTGACTGCGTATTTATACGAAACTCTCAATGACGGGCTCCCTTATAACGGTCTTCTCTCTATAACGGTGGCGGAAAATGATTCCCTCAAACACTTTCTCCAATTGTAAACGAGTAAGTGTAAATTTTTAATTTCAGCAAGGAGCAGTATCAAATTTGAGCTTGGTTTTGGATTGAGTTAAATCCGAATTCGGAAATTTAAATAAACGAGTATTTAATTTCGAGTATGTACACATTTACACAAAAAGCTTCCCTCATGAGTATGTATAGATACAAATTCTGGAATTTGAAATTGAACTTGCTCCCGAAATTTGTACTTGCAAATCCAACTTGAACCGATAAAGAATTCTCCAGAATGTATAACAACATTTCTCGGTGACAACATTATTTTTTCCGCCCTTCGTATATGTAACGTATACATATTAAATGTTCCGTATAACAACATTTCTCTGTAACAATATTTTTTCTCTTCCCTTCAATGTTGTTATAGAGAGACTCGACTGTATAGAGGTATTATTGTGACAGATTTTCCTGTTTGTGTCGGCACAACGTCCTTATTACTAAAATCGGGCGTCAAAGGGTTTCGCCCCACTGCGTTCATTGTAACCATTACTGGCATAACGATTATATTAAAATATCCTGTCAAACAAAAAGCACTCCAGAAGCTTATTACAAAGAGCAAAATACTCGTAGGCGGGATTTATTCGGAGTCCGTAAAACAAAATAAAACCGCTTATTACATCCCCGTCATAATCTTTCCCTTTCACTGGTCCTTCCAGCTAGAATTTGAAGGCATCAAAAAAACGTCAGAGTAAATATGGATTGTCAGAGTAAATAAAAGGAACTTGACGGAAGTAAATCTTCCTCGTTAAATCTTCGTTTATACGGTCCTATGCCCGTCCTAATCTTATTTGAACACTATCCTTTAGTACTCAACCAATTGTTTTCCAAGTGGAGATTACACACAGAAGACTGCTGGGAATTCTTATGGGAATTGATAGGACAATGATGATAAAAGGGAAACACTTGAATCCAGGGAAGTACTCCGCATTTTGCACAAGTCATTCGCAGAAATAGACAAAGCAAAAACACTGGTTTTACTTTTACTTTTTGAGCCGTCCAAATAAATCTTTTCCCCTATAAATACATCCATTTGTGCTGACGCTTGTTTCGGAGAGCGTCACAATAGTTAATTAATTTCCCTGCGCAAAAAAAAAAAAAAAAACTCTGAGATCCAATCCTTGACGTATATAAATCGGTACTGATATTTAGAGGAACTAATTAGCACGAAAGTGCTAATTAAACTGGAGTTTCAAACAGGTTGCTTCCGTGCCATGGCGTTACTCGGAATACCGGAGAGAAACAATCCCTTTGAAGAGATGATCAAACGAGCCTTGTGAAGAGCCTCTTAACCTTTTTCCATCACTGGTTGTTATCCCAGTATGACTAACAAGATGCAATTGACAACTAGTACTTCAATATAGCAGGATCAGAAACATGGGGGAAAACAGGAAGTAAAATAGAACTGATGTTATATACATATAAAGAATCGAATCTTTGTTAATTATGGGCATCCCTGTAACAGCTTTTGCATTATAACGTTGTTCACGAAACCCCACGAAAGGTTTGAGATTGTTCTCTGTAGCGGTCATTGATTTTTTAGAGATTTTTGTAAGAAAGTGACAGCAGGGTTTAAATCAAACTTTAAAATAATAATTTTAAGGAATTACAAAGTACATTGTACGTTCGTTCATTTCTGTTCAGTCATAAGGCGAGACCCACTTTATGCTTTTTTTACAGGACATTAATGCTTTTTTACGAAATCAAGTATGCTTTTTATGCTTTTTCAAAAGTCATACTATGCCCTTAATTACGCTCAAATTTTCGAATTGTAAAACAACATTTATATTATCGAAATCCCGTTCAACCAGAATTTCGGGGGTTTCCCCATGTTAAACAACATTTAAATTTTAACTCCGCGATTCTTACCTTTGCAAATTTTCATATTTTTCGGCACAAGCCATATCCTAGCAACACACCACTAGTCTCACTTCTCTTTGTTTTTGTCGGCTCTTTTTATTCCCACGTCCTTTTCTTCTCTCCTTCTTATTTGTCTGCTTTTCCTCTGTTTTTCTCTTCTTTTGTCCATCTTTTTCCTCTTTTGTTGTCTCGTACATTCTCTATTTTTCTCTCATGTTGTCTCTCTCGTTTTCACTTTTGCTGTTTTGTTGTTTCCTCTCTTTTTCTTCTAATATTTGTCTCTTCATTTTCCTGCATTTTCTTCTATTTTTGTCTCTTTATTTTTCTGTGTCTATTCTTCTATTTTTGTCTCTTTATTTTCCTGTCTGTGCCTTTTCTTCTATTTTTGTCTCTTTATTTTTCTGTCTGTATCTTTTCTTCTATTTTTGTCCCTTTATTTTTCTGTCTGTATCTTTTCTTCTATTTTTGTCTCTTTATTTTCCTGTCTGTCTTTTCTTCTATTTTTGTCTCTTTCATGTCCCTGTCTTTTCTTCTCGGTATTCATTCTTTCATATTGATTTAGTCTGGTTCTTTTTCATCAGTTTTTGTATGTGACAATTTGCAAGTGACAATTTGAAAGTGACAATTGTCACTTCCAAATGTATGCAGATCAGAGATGTGTATAAAACAAGAAATCAAAACCGACACCTTTTCCCCAATTAAAAACAGAACATGAAAATGTCTTACCAAACACGAAAATCCTATCTTTGTATCCTCGTATGAATATATTTATACAGGTTAGCTTAAGAGAATAACCGTAAAATATTCATACTCAGGATGACTTCTGGAATTCTGCTAAAAGGCAAATGATGTCTGAAGATGTTGAAAACACTCTTATACGTAATGTCAATAAATACGACAGCTGTTCTGAGACATTTCTCCGTTCGTTTGACACTGTACGACTATATACACAAACAAGAATGAAGTTCTTATAAAATTACCATGATAGTGCTTATATGACGATTGTTTGCGACTAAATGCGCGGATTCCTATGTAGAACTGACTAAAGTCGATATAAATCCTGAACATTTTAGTTCACTGTGCATGTGCGCACAATCAAAGACCATTGATTGAACCAAATGATGAATCAAACGATTCAAAACAATAATGTGATTGTGGTGTCTTTATCACACTTAGCAAATTTTAAGCATACATATGTTATGAAGACCAATTTTTTGTCCCTTCCAATATTGCAAGTATCTTTGATATAATATAGTAATTGTTTAGTATTAATTATTGGATCTAATGAATTAAATTAAATTTTTTTGATGATAGGATTTACTTCTTGAATTGAATTACTTTATTCGAATCACGTTTAGTATGATTACAAAGCAATTTCATAGTATTTGAATTGTAGAGATGGTCAAAATACATCGTATTTAAAATTCATGTATTGGGAATTACGTATTTAAAACGCATTTTCGTATTTTGTAACTGTATTTTCAAATACAGATATTTTCTACACGTATTTTGTATTTAAATAATTTAATTGTATTTAAATACGTATTTTGTGTATACACGAGATTTTCTGGAAGTATTTCGCTGTATTTTGTAACTTAGAAGTGTAGCAAAGCAAAATAGAATTTGCAATTTGTAGATTGTGCTTTAAAATGCAAATGAACGCATATAATACGTGTTTTAAATGCAATTCTTTGTATTTTGTAATTTAAATGCGTATTTGAATACATTACTATTTACTATCTGTAATAGTTTTTGATGCATTTTGTAATTTGTATTTCATGTTTGACATAAAATACAATTATAGTATTTTGTAATTAAATACTTGGGGAGCAGCCAAATTTAATTGATAATTTGTAATTAAAGCTTTTCAGTGTATTTGTATTTTGTAATTATTATTTGCAACTAAAGTATTTTGGCAAACTCTGTCAAACTGAATTAAATCGAACTAAATTGAATCGAAAAACGGGATTCACAATCGAATCGTTGCCATCCCTAGGACGAATCATACCCTTATCGTTTGCTTCTGTCGGAAATACATTTATGTATGTACATGAATGCAACAAGGCCTGTACATATTAAAGAAATCGACTGCAAAAGGCGCCGAGAAGTGCGCTTCTAATGGAGGAACCTTTGAAAATTGGGATGATGAAATATGGAGAAAGTGCTTCTTCTTTGAACATTTGTTCAATGAGAAAACCTACAAAAACGGAGTCGCTGCTCCTTCAATCTTTCTGACTTTCCCTCTTGTTATGATTCCCTGTTATACATTTTTATATTATATGTGTATGTAGCTGATAGTTAATGAAAAGTGACGTATTGAAAGACTTTCTCCATCTACCTGTCTCTTGTCCTCCAGTTCTGCTCCTGACGTGGACATGTGCACAGCGGGTGGAAATATAACTGCAATCTCTGGAGAAACTCCCACACATTGACCCTATATATATGTATATGTATACATATAACTTTCTCTCATCCTCATGAAGCCTTTCCTCCAGTGAGAACAAAGGACTGTTCAAAAACGGTTTGCATCCCAATAAAAGGCCTGGATCCCACCCGAAACCGTCTCAGTCTTTGCGACAAAGTCAACCGGAGAAGCACTTTGAAAGAGCACAAGATCATTACTCTGCACTCGCAATTTCTAATCAAGTTTCGTCCTTTGTCAAAAAAAAAAACTTTTTCTAAGCCCGGCTAATTAGCTCGAGTGCGCACAAGATTTCAGAGGCAACAAAGGAACAGCGAAGATGGACAAACAGCCCACGATTTCATTTCTTCTTTTCGGTATCCAAACTTTTTTGAACATACTTTCATTTATGTATATAGATCTGCCTTTTATCATTTCAATCTCACTCTCTTATACACAGAGACATTTAAAAAATGATTTAGACAAAACTAAAATAACAAATGAATACATACAATGAATTCAAAAGATCAAAATTAAAGAAAACAAAGAAAGGACAAAATTAAAGAAAAAGAGCAAAATTACAATAAACAAATTACAAAAAGAGAAAAATTAGGGAAAAAGAATAAAATCACAGCAAAAGAATTGCAAAAAGTGTAAAATTAACGAAAAAGAATTGCAAAAAGAGCAAAATTAGAGATAAAATATAAAACAAATAGCAAAATTAGCGAAAAAGTATTGCAAAAAGAATCTTAAAGCAAAAGAATTGCAAAAAGAGTAAAATTACAGAAAAAGAATTAAAAAAGGTGTAGCATTACAGAAAAAGAATTAAAAAATGAGTAAAATTAAAGAAAAAGCATTGCAAAAAGAGTAAAATTAAGGAAAAAGAATGGCAGAAAGAGCTAATAAACTAAAGAAAAAGTATTCGAATGTCATTGCCGTGCCTCCTTTTCGTATTTTCTGGTGGGCTTTATTATGCTTAAGGTGTATTAACGGGATTGTAATGTTGTTATTAATGAGCTTTTAACAATGAAATTTTCTCAACCATTTACCCCCAGCATTGTTGGTGATCACCTTGGCGATGGAAATTGGTGGGGAGCCGGATCAGGGGGATTTGAGATCCGTGAAGTGCTACGATCCCCAACAGGACTACGTGGCTTCCTTGGACATCTGCGAATTGTGTGATTCCCGTTGTAAATCCAAATGTGGGACGCGATATTTCAGCCGCTGTTGCTACCGCTACATGAGGAAGAAGAGAAGTCTCACCCCGACCGTTGATAACTTTTTCTACCAGGAATAAAAGCTGACCTCCGGTCAGGTCAGGTCATCCCCTTTGTCAAGGGGAACCGTGAGCATTTATGGTTATTAATGCAAAACCCGATATTTTAGTACTATTTTAGATGGAATATGAAAAATAATACAGAGCTTTATGTATGCATTACATTAAACTGTAGATCCGTATATGTACAAATAGAGACGAATAGCGTTTTAGAGGTTTTTCCGGCAAGATTTTGTGTGGTTACGACAAACGGTTTTTTTTTCATTACAAAATCCATGAGCTTGACGCAAGAGCGGCGTTTATGTCATCCAATATATCATTTCCTCACCAGTGACTTTCATCAAAAGTAACCTTACATGTTT
Organism: Disparrhopalites patrizii; assembly: GCA_034698585.1. Lineage (NCBI taxonomy): Eukaryota > Metazoa > Arthropoda > Collembola > Symphypleona > Sminthuridae > Disparrhopalites > Disparrhopalites patrizii. Next base: position 34,545 of record JAQGBT010000547.1, read on the forward strand.
TCTCTAAGAACCGAATAAAGATCTTTTGTCCAGGACATTCCTTGCCTGGATTTGACGTATTTATGTGGATGTTTTTTTTGGATCGGCATACGAACATAAACTAATCTAAAACTCATCAAATACATTGCATATGTATGTATATGCATTTTGTCAAGTTTTTTTCCATGCATTACAAACACATTATTTTTAAACGGGCTTTGTTAGGGCCCCGTTTCAAGTGTCGTCGTTCATGAGTTCCAAAAATATTTTAATTAATCTCCGAGGACTCCAAGGTCCTTCAACTGATCCATATGCCACTCAACGTGACTTGAAGTGCTCCCCGAAATTCTTTTCATACGCCGACCATCCATTTCCTGGTATTTTCAGGCTTTTACACAACAGACGAGAGCGTCAAAGGAAATCGATTTGCTTAAATTCCGGATGGTGAAAGTCTTCTAATTAACTTTATTTATTTCGAGGGAAATCAATTAGCCGGAAAGGCAAATGTGGAGGAAAAGTAATTCAAGAGGGGACGACCTTGTTATTGGCAGATAAATTGTGAAAGCTGACAATTTCTTTCAAGGACTTTGTATTCAATTTCGTGTTGAATTAGGAAACCTGTCAAGATATCTGCTCCAAAAGGCTGAATATATATATATACATATATACATACAATATATACATACATATATATACATATATACATACAATATACATACATATATACATACAATATATATACATATATACATACATATATATACATATATGTTCACATAATTTTCCTGCAGGTTTGTCTGGTAAGATTTAAATTTTTTATGAATACACATATAGCGTCGCCATATGTCAAGATATAATTTTCATACTTGGCTAGTATATTCATAAAGACCATACCTCCGCAGGTTGACGATGACGATATGCGTAGTACCTTCAGAGGTCAATACATTGAGCATGTGGTCACAGATCAAAGCAATTCAAATTGATCAAAACTTTTTAATCATGCTTAAAATTTCTCTGCAAATCATGAAATCGAAACGAAAATGTGTCAACTTTCGGGTTTGACCTCCAAAGGTCATCAAAGTGGCACTTTATTGTGTATGTTAATAGTTCAAAGTGTCGCAACTTTGACGACATCTGGAGGTCAGAACCTAAAGGTTGCACATTTTGGCCCCATTTAAACATGATTTGTAGGGACATTTTAAGCATGATTAAAAAAAGTCTGGGTCAATTGGACGCGCGAACTTTGATCGGTGACCCCATGCTAAAAGCATTGACCTCTGGTGGTCAAACCCATACAGGTATAACTATTCGTTTTTGACATATTTAAACATTTGTAGAGACATTCTAAGGCGTGGCCTAAAATCGTTATAAAAAAGAAAGATGCTTAATGGCGGGTAATTCAAAACGAGAGGAAAAAGCGTTATAGAGGACAGAGGAGAGGACGAAGGGTCAAAGGTCAAAAAATTTGCATCGGCGCCCTCTGCATAACTGCTCTCCAGAACGTCTACTTTTCACGAAATATGGCTTAAAATGTTACTCGACAAAATTTTGAGGGGCTTTTCAAGGAAAAATTCGAAACCCGAAATTCGGAGTTTTTTAAATTTAACCATAATACCATCTAATATTGCGTTTTGTTACCATAAATTATTTAGTATAACAAATAAACCTGAATTTCTGTTTTCTATTTTTTTTGGATTTCGAATAGTTCCTTTAGGTACAAGCCGTAAAATGTTTTGAGGATAATTTTAAGCCAATTTTCATGAAAATAGGACTAACATGAAAACAGCCTCCAACACACTACATTGTTAATTTTAGGAAATTCCAACCTCTTCGTTGTTTCGGTGTCGATTCTGAAAAAAAATACTCATACGTCTATAACGCAATAAAAAATGTCTATGACGGAAAATGAACAAGATGTGAACGGCAAAAGACTCATCACAATGGAGAAAGTTTATAAATCAGTTATTTGAGACAGAATGGGAAGAAATGAAGTTACTTCTCGGAACATGGCAATAATAAAGATTGTAGGAGTACTTATAAAGATATCCCAAACTTTCCACCTTTCCATTCCTTCTGAATACGCACCAATTAACGTGAGTTATTTACACCATCAATGATTGTGAAGTGAAAGCAAAACTTTAGCATTCTACACGGGAAATGAGGACGCCCCCGTAAAAAGGCAAAACTTGATCGTGTAGATTCGGATTGAACTCCGCCAAGGTAGAAGGATGTATTGCGTACACTCTGACGTGGTCCTCTTGCAGGTTTCCAAGGTCTCTCCGACATCTGTGGTGGCATATTCTGGCTAGTTTCTTACAACGAAACGAAATCTGTGCACATTTATTCTTTTGTTCACATCTGGGCGTTCTCACCACGAACAAAGACCGTCCAGGGTTTCCTTCCCTGATTGAAGATGGAGCCTTTTATCGTTTGCAAAGTGCACGACCTTTCAGTTTATTTACAAGCCACTCATAATGTGTGTGCGGAATGACGTGTGTAAGTGCCCATAGACCCATGTGAATGTCCCGAGTAAGAGAAATTTCCGTACAAAATATTGAATTTTTTTTCAGATGATTCTTGGAAATGTCTCGCCGCAAAACGTTTCCGGGAATTTTGTAAATGCAATTATGAAATCATCTTGCTTATTGAGTACAATTTTGGTATATGACGTCTTGACAACTACTTTTGCTTGGAAAATGCCCTGAAATAAAAATAATCCCTTTAAATCACTAGAAGATTAGAGGCAAATAAAATGCCACCATTCAGGAAATTACATGTTTTCGGGGAAAAAAAAGTCAATTTTCCCGAATAAATTATTCCTTGAAATCTTCTTGCGTTTAGTATTGTGTGTTTGCTGCATTAACTAGCCATGTAGAATATATTTCCTATTTTTCCTGCATAGTATCCTATAAGGAATTTTGCCACCCAATTTTTAACACGGACCGTGTTGTTCCCATTATCGGTTTTTGTGCCATGTTGTTTTGTATTTTGTTGCAATTTTGTTGCAATTTTGTTGCAATTTTGTTGCAATTTTGTGTATTTTGTTGCGATTTTGCTACAATTTTGCTTTGTATTTTGTTGCAATTTTGTGTATTTTGTTGCAGTTTTGTGTATTTTGTTGCAATTTTGTTGCGATTTTGCTACAATTTTGTTTTGTATTTTGTTACAATTTTGTTTTTTATTTTGTTGAAGTTTTGTTAATTTACAGCAACAAGCTAATAGCAAACCGGAAATTGGAAAAACGAACAAAGCGAAATTGTACGTTGTGTTCCGTATAATAAAATACAAACAACAAAGATACTAACGAAAACAAAATATGTACTGGCTTTAGAAAACAACAAGCAAAAACTCATATTTTGTAAACGTTGTGCGCTTATAAAACAAAACAAGCTACAAACTTACGGTGCTTCTTCATGCATGTACTTATGACTATACCTATACTTACTTTAAAAAATTGGCTTGTCTACATGCCATCAGTAAGTAAAGTATTTGATTTCCCAGCATGCTCCTAGAAAACATTTGCCAGAAGATGTTATCCAGTAATGATGTGTATAGGTATACATTTGCTTGTACTTGTAGGCTCTCTGCTATAACAACTTACATATGCGTCGACATATACAGGCAAAGGTATACATACATAGGTATGTATGAATTTCCTTTGAATAGCTTGTAATTTGCTAAACCGTGGCACAGTGCCCGCTTTGATCTCTGGTAACGTATCACTAAAAGACTATACAACCATCACAAAATTTGATACAAAAATTAATTAAGCCCTGCTTGTATGAATTGGAGTTGTTTGTTTGCTTTTGCCCCAAAGACCTTGAAAATGGTTATGAAAAGGTTGTGCCGTTGTCCTCGCGACAAATCAAATAAATTGCAAAGAGGAATGTGTAATCAGATGGAAGCTTGAGCAAGTTAGAACCAGTGAATGTGTATGCGAATAAGGGTATTCTGAGAATCTGAGTGATTACCCGTGTAAACCGGGAGGAATTGGGAGGAATGCCGTCGTGGGGAATTCTTTTATGTCCGATATAGAAGCATGTGGATCCCTCCCGATGCCTCCGATTTTAGTCTTTATAAACGTAATCGTGGGCTACGACTTCTGTGTATAACATCTATTTGGGCCGAGAGAAGTGATCATTAGCTCGTTGGAATGCTCGGAAGATGCACTTTCAGAATGGCTAAGCAGAATCATTCTCCAAGTTTCCATTCAAACATTATGTTAAGAAAAACGCGCGAAAAAATTTCCATGTTAGTACAGTCGACTCTACCTATAACGGCCTCCCTTATAACAGTTCTCACTCTATAACAGCAGTACAAAATGCTCTCCAAAAAAACTTTCTCCAATTCATGTTATCTATAACGGTTCTCCTCCATAATGGGTAAAATTTGCTGTTTACAGGGTGCTGTTATAGGGAGAGTTGACAGAATATAGGACTCTGTAAACGAAAAATAAATAAGCATTTCATCATTGTGGTTTTATTCCAGAAGTTGTATCCTGATTCGATAACAATTGGCCAAATTATGGCGGTTTTTCCGCGCGTAGTTTAAAATTAGGCAATTTTCCTATTCTTTGAACTGCGTGCCGAAAAAACATCATAACTTGACTAATTGTTATCGGATCAGGATATAACTTCTGGAATGAAACCACAATGAAATTTTTGCACATATCCACGTATTTTTATCTTATTTTTATTATTTTTCGGCTAGGCAGCAGCAAGGTTGGAACATTCAGCCAATTTCTGTTGCGTATTTCTGTAGCGCATGTGTAGCGTATCTGTTTTTCAGAATTTGTGTCACGTAGTCAGTTTTGCCTTTAATGAATTTCGCTTTCTGGTCAGTTTTGCCATTAGTTCTTTTAGTCCCTTTAGGTTCGTAAACGACGATATAATTAGTATTGGTGGGATCGATTTGTTTTTTTTGCTACATTGGCAATAATTGGCATTACCACAGCATTGTTTTCCTTTGATCTGCAACTGTGCTATTACGGGGCTACTGCTAACTTTGTACGCGGGAACAAATACAGTGCATATGTACTGCGAGTGTCTTCCATCTGAAGCTACTGCCATATACCCTGACAGACACGATACATACTTATGTTGATATATACATACCTATAGGTAGACATACATTTATTTAGAATCAAAGGAGTCATAACCAGTGAAACATTTACAATTCACAGAATTGTTGTTCAATTTCGCGGTTCTCATCGGAATGCCCCCCGCTGTAGACAGTGTGACATGATTTGAATCATTGTGATGAAGAACGTAAATCCTGGGACTTTAACCTGTTCACACGATGACTTATATACCATTTGACATATTTTTCTACGTAACAACACGGAAACCCTATTCGTCAGATGAGGAAAACTGACTGAAATTATAACCGGGTTACCCCGATCAATAGGGTACAGAGAGCGTAAACAGCTTAAAGCTGTGAATCATGTACAGTGGACTCTCTCTACAACAACTCTCCTTATAACATAACATATTTTCGTATAATAATATTAAATAATATTCGTATAATAATATTAAATAATAGTAATAATTTTGAGAAACTTGTTATTAGAAGTGAGCCGGCCATTGTTCAAAAATTGGCCTGAGTATTATATTTCGAAGGAAAAATGTTAGGAATCCCGAGGAATAATTGCGGATGCACTTCCTCATTCGTGTTACAGTCGACTTTCCCTACAACAGCCCTTATAACCCTTCTCACTCTATAACAGCAGCAAAAAATGCTCCCCAAAAAAACGCTCTCCAATTGTTAACATAGAAATTTTCGTTTTCTATAACGGCTCTTCTCTATGACAGGCAACATTTGCTGCTTTATAGAGTGCTGTTATAGAGAGAGTCGTCTGTATTTCCATTCCTAACTCGTTCTGCGTAGTTCCAAAAATAGTTACACAATCAGTAGCCAATACATAATCAACATCTTCTCAGATATGACATTTTGTAGGTGAAAAAATGTTTAGTTTTTGGAATAAATCTTGCTATTGCTTTCGTATAAATAAAAAAAAAACATTTAGTACCTGAATACATAAAGCAGTAAAGCGAAAAGTAAATGGTTTAATTTGTGGATTTGATCAATTTGTTTTCCTTTGGGGAGGAATGCAGATGTTTCTGTCTTAAGCTCGTGTGGAGATGATCAAATTTTGTACTTCCTCCTCGTTACAGTGGAGTCTCTATATAACAACTCTGAAGGGCAGAGCAAAAAATATTGTTACAGGGAAAGGTTGTTTTATAGAACAATAAATATACACCTTGCATGTACGAGTGACTGGAAAAATAATGTTGTTACATAGAATTGTCGCTGTAAAGAAACTTGTTATATAGAGACTCCACTGTATCGGGTATTCGTGTGACGATTTTGTTTTTCCAAACAAACGCCACGGAAACGGGATAATTGCCTCTATTCTTTCCTTACAAATCAAAGTTCTAAATATAAATCTAATACCAACTACCTCCTTGATAGAGGTTCAAGGACATGATATCAAACAAAATAATGAGTGAGTCGAAGGTCATGCCTCAGCAAATTCTAAGTAACTACACGAGTCCTGTGACCTTAGCAGAATGTTTTTCGGGGTTAATAAAATGCCATTACAACGGAGAAGAAAATGTCCGTGTATGTAAATAGAAAAAACCTCCATGTTTATGTTTGTTCAAGGGATACAAAAAAAAACCAATTAAGGAAGCCAATTATTTCACGGGCAACTCCATGCGTCCTTGTTATCTAATCATCCAGTTACATCCGTCGCTTTCCCAAATCCCAGCTCACTCTCACACGTTAAAGCCAAAGATAGATGCGACATTGCGAGGGGCTTATATAGAGGAATCCTATAAGCAAACCTTTTTTTGCTGTGTTTGTTACCAACTCCACGCTGCCTCATGTTTGCCAATCTTTTACTTGACTGCCAAAGCTAGGAATTTACTCTCACTCGTCTTTCCCTGGAATAACAAGCGAAAAAACGAAACGGAACGGAACACAGCTGTTGCTGTTGACCTTAAATAAATAAAAATGACAAGCAACCTCGACGAGGTCCATCCTTTGCATTTTACATGTTGGGGCAGTCCACTTTCACTATACAGTGGAGTCTGTCTATAACAAGTCTCTTTGTAACAACATTTCTATATAACAACACTATTTTTCGGCCGTTCGTACATGTAAAGCACATATTTTATGTTCTATATAGCAACATTTCCCAGTAACAATATTTTTTCCGTTTCCCTTCAGGGCTGTTATATAGAGACTCCACTGTAACACTATTTTTTCCGTTTCCCTTCAGAGTTGTTATATAGAGACTCCACTATAGTAGCTTTCTCTATAAAAAGCACCTTTACTACTATAACCACATCCTGGGATCTCTCTTGTACTTAATCATGTAAGCAGCCCCTGCTATCCGTACTCGCTATAAATTTAGCCGGTAAAAATTGGGATTTTCTACCCAAGGCCACATTTTTTTTCACTGTAACAACATTTTCTTTTTTTAACAGCATTCAAGGGAAAATCAAATGCTCCATTAACATCAACGTTATCTATATACAGTCCACTCTCCCTATAACGGCCTCCCTTATAACAGTTCTTACTCTATAACAGCAGCAAAAAATGTTCCCCTCAAAAACTTCCTTGAATTGTTAACACATAAATTAATGTTCTCTGTATAACGGTCTCTCTATATATAACGGTTCTTCTCTATAACGGAAAAAATTTGCTGTTTATAGGGTGCTGTGTGCTGTTATAGGGAGAGTCGCCTGTATAGCAGCACTTGAACCAAATAATACAGTCGACTCTCTTTATACTGGCCCTCCCTATGAGAGCACTTACTCTATAACAGCAGTACTGAATCCCCCTTACAGCTTTACCGTATGCAAAGTGCGCTCTCTATAAGAGCACTCCCTATGACAGCATGGCATTTTCTTCTCTCGGTTACAATCCTCTCACTATAACTGCACTTTCTTCCTATAAGAGCATTAGCGCCTAAGTCAGGTATCCTTTCAACATTTACTTTTTCTCTATAACTGCACTGGAACTCTATACCAGAACAATTTTATTCTTTTCTCACTAAAATGTAAATATTCACGCCCAATTGTGTAAATATTGTTAGCATTTGTAAAATTACTAAAGTTAAGCCTGCAAATAATAATAAATATTAATTAATTAATATTAATATTTTTTAAACTAATTCTCAATACCAGCAGTTCGTTATAAGAGCACTTTTGTTGGTGCAGATAGGGTGCTGCTATAAAGATAGTCGACTGTAGTCCGATTTTATTCCTTTTAAAAACTGGAACATTTCCACAAAAATTGCTTGAATATTGATATATGTTGCTGATGACGACGACCTACAAATAAACAAACACAACACATGATTATTGCGTTACTTGTTACGTATGATTTAATTGGTTGAGTTGAGAAATGACATATGAGATGATTAAGTAATGATTAGAAAACAGATGATTAGTTAGTTCCACACTGAATCTTGATCAGAAAGGATACTCACGAGATACATTTTGTCTTTGAAACTGTTTTGATTGAATTAAGTAGTAATAAATTAAAGTTAAATTGCTTACCTTTTACTGGTATTGCTGGCTGACTCTTCGTTGCTTATGACTTGATTTGGATTGTGCTTAATGCTGCTTGTGACGCTAAAAGGCCGTTATACATATACCGCCAAAATACACATTGCTTACACAAGGAGATATTCCTTTAACCTGAACCTTGAAGGAGGAATTGAAGGAGGTTCGCGTCACAACCTTGACCGCCGTGACAATATACAATGGAGTTTCTCTAGAACAACATTCAAGGAAAGGACGATTAGTGTTGTTGTTGAAAATGTTGTTATGCAGAACATGAATAATTTTGGGACAAAATGATACAAAAGTACAATAATCTCATTTTAAATTGGTAATTTTCATGTGTTTTAATGCAAACTACAGAATCCTTTTGAAAACTTGATGAATTGGCTCCAATTTAGTTTCACCATTTTGCCCGCTCAAAAAATGAATGTAGTTATATGGAACTTCTAACACGTGTATTCAATTATGGAGGGTGAGAAAAAATTTATTGTTACAGAAAAGTTAAAAGTTGTTATAGAAATATTGTTATAGGTATAGGACAAGTTCATAACAAATGCAGGAATGACAAATGTTGTTATAGGGAAAATATTGTTATAGATAGGCTGGTTATAGAGATTCCACTGTACATAATAGCCCGATTTTATTCCTTCAAAAAAAACTTGAACATTCCCTCACAAATTTCGTGAATATGATATAATTGGTTAAATCCCCAGAAGTATACCCGGAAATAGTCTTTATCAATCATATAATTTTTTATCCAGCTTTCTATGTATAAAGAGCCTAATTTCATGGAGACTGGATGCTCTGGGCTCTTATAGCGAGAGTGGAATATATTACGTAAGCGGTTCCAATTTACTTTTGTTATGTCCCATAAGCTTCATCCTGCAACATTTGCTTTAATAACCTGTGCTGGGCTTTGTGCCACTAGAGAAAGTATGAACTTCCACTCTCTACTTTCTCCTTATATGATTAATCTCCCGGAGAAAGTCTTTCGTAATATGGAGTATACATGTATTTAATTTATACGCAAAGATCCTCCGACGGAACCTCTTTTAATTTAATTTCCAAAGCTGTCCCTCCCTCCCTTTTTCAAGGGTCATGTATATAGGACAATTTCCTCAATCAACGTCAACATCTCTCCAATGCACTTGACTTGACTGGAGACGGAGATGGGGAGAAAGCAAGGGAAAGGAGATTGTAGCAAGGAGCAACACTCAGTTTCAATTTACTTTTTTTTTTTGGCGTCGTACACACAAACTTTTAATCCAATTTTGCCCAGGAAAATATACTTCAGAGTTCCGTTGAGAGTCTTTATATGGAAACCCGGACAGGGTGTTTTACATGTTAGCCGGAATTCTTCGCTATTTATATATCCCTTTTTATTATACTTTACCATCCCCGTGCTGCCTACGGACGACTATAAATTTCAAGTTTGACTCCATTCAACGGCGATGTCAGAGTAAAAAGTATTTAACTCTGTGCTTAGGCTATTTCAATAATTTTTATTAGTCTTGAGGCCAACTATGCATTATAATTTAGGGATGGCAAACATCCGATTTGATCCATTTGCACTTCCATTCGTTTCAAAGGCCGAATCGGATGGAAATTCGCCATTCGATCCGATTCATGATGCCAATGATTGCATTCGGTTCGATTCAAGCCATGGATTGGATCGAATCTTGATTCAAACGATCCAAAGAATATATTACCGTGGAGTCGCTCTATAACAGCATCCAAGGGAACCCAAAATTTAGCTGTTATAAAAGGAATGCTGTTATAGAGAACGCAATTATTATGTATTCTATGTACAAGGTGCTGCAAATTTCATGACGTTATGGATAACATGCTGTTATACGGGGTGCTGTTATGAAGAGACGCCACTGTATTGCGACACTTTTTTTGCACTTTTTGCCAATTTTAGGCATACAGTGGAGTCTCTCCATAACAGCAACCCTTATAATAGCATGTTCTCCATAACGTCATGAAATTCGCAGCACCTTGTACATAGAATGCGTAATAATTGTGTTCGCTATAATAGCAATCCTTTTATAACGGCAAAATTTTGGGTTCCCTTGGATGTTGTTATAGAGAGACTCTGTTATAGAGAGTATAATGACGTCTAATAATTTGTCAGTTCAAACAAATGCAAGTAACCTTGATTTAATATTTACCATTGATTTTTTGCTGCCATATTTTGATGGTAGTTGCTCTGATTCGGAAGAATACCCTTTACAGTGGAGTCTCTCTATAACAAGTCTCTTTATAACAACATTTCTGTATAATAATATTATTTTTTCCGCCCTTCTTACATGTAAAGTACACATTTTATGTTCTATGTAACAACATTTCCAAATAAATATATGTTTTCCTCTTCCCTTCAGTGTTGTTATAAAGAGATTCCACTGTATTTTGCATTAAATAATGGATCGAATGCTTCGAATTTCAGGTAAATTTTATGATCCGATTTACGTCTGGAATCGAATCAAATTTTCAAGTATATTCGAATCAAATTGAATGGAAAAAACCGATTCAGAATCGAATCGTTGCCATCCCTAAGTATCATATAATATTTAGGGGTTAGACTTTTTTCAGAGGCGCATGAAAAAGCGTCGGGCCGTCTCGGATCCCCAGAGAAATTGACACGAGTTGCATACTTACTAACTTAACTCTGCAAGAAAAGGACAATAACTTCCTGCAAGGACGAATTTTACGTTTAGAAAAAAAAAGAAAATAATGAAAGGAAGTAAGTGTATACATGAAAGCATTTTTGCGATCCTCATAAGAGCACTTATAGTTAAGTGAAGCAAGGCATTACCAGAAACATCCTTCAATTTTTAATTAGAAATTAATTATTTTTTCTACAATAAATCTCAGGAGCACGTGGGCAAAACCTTGGGGATTACAAGCCTGAAAAAGAGGAAGCAATCTCCCTCCTTCGCACTCATTTCCTGGCAAAATTCTGCTAAATAACGCCAGCTCACGCTTTTTAAGTTTCTCCTGAGGATGTAGACCTTCATTTTTCATTTTTACTATCGAACACTATCTATAATAGGATCAAATAAAGGTTTAAATGATTTTCTCAGCACGAAAACGACAGAATTAATTTAGGGAGGCAATATATATGTATCCAAATGAGAAGTTTGCACAAGAGAATCCCAGGCAATAAAGTCCACCAATGATCGTCTTTAGGGAAACGGGTCTGCCTTAATAAATCGAATTAACGTCGTTTCTCAGCGATGTAGATAGGAAAAGTTGCGGAATGAATTATGCATGTTTTGGTGGGAGGATGTCCTACGGAAGCGCTGATGTAGTGATGGTAATGATTCAATTTGTTTCAAAAACTTTTAGGTTCCATCATTTCAAAGTCTGATATTAAATCAATTTGTATTCATTCAAGGCCATAGATTGAGTCTAATTTTGAATCTATTCATTGCAAAGGAATTAATAATTTTATTGGGAATTTTGTTTTTCGTTTTTTGTCATATATTCTAAGGAAGAACAAGCGTTTATTGAGTTAAATAAATACTCCTTCTTGATACAGCAACACATTGTCTGGATTTTTAACACAATACTTTTGGTTTATATATTTCTTGCAAGTATAGCTTATTATTGTCCCGTTTTGGAGGCATACCCGATATTTTTAATATTAATTAATTAAAATTAACATTAATTATTGGATCAATAGAATTAAATTGCAATTACATATTCAAGATGCAATTCACATTTTTGCATTTAATTATTTGTCTTTTCATTCAAACTTTTACGGATTTAAATACAAACCGTTGAGCATATTAGAAAGTTTCTCCGAGTTTTTCTGAATAAAAACTAGGGTATAGTCGACTAAATTAGAAAATAAAATTTCAAGGATTTGAATAATAAATAATTAACTAAATTAGCGAATTAAATTTACGGGATTTGAATGAAAAATAATCGACTAAATTAGTGAATTAAATTTCAGGGATTTAAATGATAACTAATTGATTAAATCTCAGGGATTTGAATGATAAATAATCGACTAAATTAACGAATTAAGTTTCAGGGGAATGAATAATAAATAATCGCCTAAATTAGAACTAAATTTCATAGATTTGAATGAAAAATAATCAACTAAATTATAGCGAATTAAATTTCAGAGATTTTAGTAATAAATAATCGACTAAATTGGAATTAAATTTCAGGGATTTGAATAACAAATAGTGGATTAAATTATAAGACCTTTCAGGGATGTGACTACAAAAATAGTAGACAAAATTAGAAAATAAAATTTCAAAATGGAATCATTGCCATCACTAGCATGAACAAAAGCACGAGGCAAGGTATAAGGAGACATCGTGCTCGTCCATAAAATGAGTGTATACACAGTCAAGCTTTTTTTAACGTCTATATTTAATTGAATAAACTGCCCACTCAGGTCTGTTACCTTTCCCTTCTCCATGGATTTCCTATCCTGTTGCTGCCCAATGGATTCCCTGAAGGGAAGGAACGGAAGGATTGAGTGATTACCGGGAAAAGATTTTCCTTGTCAGCCCCTCTTGTCGGTCGCCGCCATTGCATCTAATGAAAGGGGGAATTCCTCGAAGATTGTCCCGGACGAAGAAGGACCACACGCTCGTGTGCTTTCCCTTTGATATTCCGAATTTCCTCCGGAAAAAAATGGATGAGAATTTACTCTAAGCTCCTCTTTTACGTCTGGGCTAGAACTAAGACATAGGAAGACATGGAAGCAATCCCAAATGATGGATCGGCTCCTGCACTTTCTTTGGGATTTCCCTCTTATACACGCCCGTTGGCATGACACCCGTTCACTTGTCTATATCCGAGAATCCGAGCTTTTTCATGGCCACGTATGTATGTACGTGTATACTCACTTCGATAGTAATCCCATGAATTTCCACACAGACCGCGTAACATATAAATGGCATTCTTTGAATTTTATAGTGCTCATGCTCAGGTGCTGGAATATTTTTGAGGGTATGAAAATGAGATTCCAATCTTTCTGGAGGCTCACGTCACTTCCTTTTTTCCGAAATTGGTTTGGCCACCGGCTTTTTTCATTTTCAGATCAGGTTTTTTTTTTACCTGGGATAGTGAGCCTTTTTTTTTTGAAAGGGTACTTTTATTTCTGTAGATCAAATAAATGTATTCCCCTTAGCAATACAAACGCGACAAATACCTGCGGCAATTTCAGTAATTTAATGATGTAGGAAGTGACGCATTTATGCGTACAGTGGACTCTCTCGCTCTCTCTGTTGAGAAGCCCTGAAGGGAAGGGTGTAAATGGGTGTTGTATGGAAAATTTGCTATATGGAATGTAAAACCTCCCAGGTAGAAATCGAAGTATAAAAGCCCAATAAAAAAGAACGTAAAATTTGTACATTACAGTGGACTCTCGCTATAACAACACTGTTGGGAAGGGCAAAAATGGTTGTTATATATGGAAAAGTTTTTATATGGAACATTTAATATGTACACTGCATATACGAAGATCTGAAAAATAAAGTTGTTAAAGGGAAAAAGTTGTAATAAGGAGAGTTGTTATAGAGAGAGTCCACTGTATAGACGTGCACGAAGGGCTGAAAAAGAAAGTTGTTATAGAGAAAAAGTGATTATAAAGAGAGTTGTTATAGAGAGAGTCCATTGTATGTGTGTATGTACATATTGTATGACATGTAAAGGGCTAGGATAATCTAGAGTTTCTTATGGGTTCAAGTTCAATTTACGAGTGTCAGTTTCCGCACCAAGTTCAGTTTCAAGTTCGAACATGTTGAGGTAACAATAGATACTCTTACCTGAGAATGTAGGTTTTATTAGTGTTATGGTTAAGTATATAGTGCACATACATACGTATAGAAGATCATGTGGCTAAAAATAGGATATTGTAATGCACGCTAGATGTAGACAAAATTGTTGGTTTCACATATGTATATGCTTGCATTTGATTTGTTATGTGAT
>JAQGBT010000548.1:0-48953 GCA_034698585.1 Disparrhopalites patrizii
AGAGAGAGACAGAGAAGCAAAGAGAGAGACAGAGAAGCAAAGAGAGAGACAGAGAAGCAAAGAGAGAGACAGAGAAGGGAAGAGAGAGACAGAGAAGGGAAGAGAGAGACAGAGAAGGAAAGAGAGAGACAGAGAAGGAAAGAGAGAGACAGAGAAGGAAAGAGAGAGACAGAGAAGCAAAGAGAGAGACAGAGAAGGGAAGAGAGAGACAGAGAAGCAAAGAGAGAGACAGAGAAGCAAAGAGAGAGACAGAGAAGCAAAGAGAGAGACAGAGAAGGAGAGAAAGGAGAGAGGAAACAGCTCTACTCCTTATTTAAAGTTGAAAAAATCCTCTCGTTGTTTGCATTCCTGTTTTTTCACACTCTCCTCCCAATCCTGTGTGGTCTCCGTTTGAGCGAGAGCAATATCTTAAAGATAAGTAAACGATTTCCAAGGGGTGCACAGGGAGCTCGGAAATATATGGACTCCCATACATCCACATGGGTTGTCGATGACATTGGAAGGCATGGATAAACTGTAGAAGATAAATATGAAGGCAGCTCTATCCTCACGGACTGAAGCCATCAAACAAGTTCCTTTCGGCAACTGCACTTTAACCTGCCACAACGAATGCATTATGTGTCTGCCCTGATATGTTAGTATGCCAAGAAACCCTTCTCTCCCCGGCTGTCTCTGTACTCTATAGGTTATTGAACAAGTACATGTAATGGAAGAAATGAAATCGCGAAAAGTATTACACATGTTCCTTTCCCTGCTCCAGTTAGCCTTCCTCACACTCTCTTGCCACAAGACATAAATCATATCGACGTTTGACAACAACGGCCTTTTTTTTGGTCATAGGGACGTAAATGTACACGAAGGTGATATGGAACCCATAAAGGCATTCTTCATCCTCCTTTCCCATTTTGTCAGCTATTGCTCTCTCCCCCTACTCCGACCCTCTCCGTCTCTTTCGCCCTTGCTTGTTTGATTAATCTTACATCTACATACTCAATGTTTTTGTCTGCAGAGGAATGGCTTGTTTCCCAATAACATCCCCTCTGCCTCCGTCACTCTCAATGTTGTTTTTCCGAGAAGGAAAAAAAAGCGTTTGCTTGCGCAACCAGAAGAAAATAATAAGTTGTTTGGGATCTCAATTAGTATCTCCCACATTCCCGTCGAGGACTTTTCTCTTTTGCTCAAAAACTCCTAATTACGTAGGAACAATCTGTTGGAGTGTGAATTTAGCACGAACTCCTCTCATTTGTTCCACGGCGGTGCATTTACGCACTGCCGCCTTTTTCTTTGTACGACAATAGGAAATTGTCATTATGCGGGGAAAATACTGGAACATTGTCAAAGTGCTTTCTTTCTTGCATTTGTAATTTGTGCATGCTACCATAATTGCTTCCTTTGTGCGTATGAAAAGGAATTTTTCGCGAGATTTATGTAGCTCTCCCAATTAAACGAGGATTAGTCCACATTTCCCTCTCTTTCTCTTCTCATCCGCCAGAGTGAAACGGAAGAAATTTATATTGACGCATTTCATTGGAGAGAGGTGTCATAATCAACAAACTGGTCTCTATCTGCAACTAGAACAGCTTCATGTTGGATCGGAGGAGGAAATGAGTATTCAGAAATTATTGAAGTAGATTAATTCATCGGAGAAGTAGTAGAAACGAACTAACGTCATTCGAGACGCATCCTACAAGATAGTGTAAAAGTGTTTAGAGCCGTCGGCTTTTCCTGGAATCCCTACAGAACTAGATCTATAGAGATGCACGGGGAAGGTAGGAGGATGAGCTGTTCCAAGATTCTAAGCTATAAACTATAATAAGAGCAGATTTGGAATCAGCTAGCTTAATTGCACTATGAAGCTGAAATTAGGTCAACTGACTCAATCAAAGCTCTTTGACAAATCAGGAGAGAGTGAGGGAGTTCGGAAGGAGATGTTATCGGCCAAATGATGAAGGAGAGAAGTTTCTTTCGAGCATTCCCAGCGAAAAAGAAATAGGCTTAGAAGAGGAAATCACACGGACAGACAGATATTTGGGAAGCTAGAGAGGACGGGATGAGAGATACTCGACGTAATGGAGTGAGTGAGAAGTCAGAGAATACAGGTGGGGATTACTTATTATGACTATCAGCCCAGGAGAAACGTGCTCATCCAAATCCGACCTAACGAAGACGCTGGAGTGAAGAGTATTTATTGGGGATAAAGTCTGCCTCCTCCACCTACGGACGCACTTCTAGCAACTGTCAGAGATCAGACCTACACGGGCACAAAAGCAAGAATGAGAGTAGGAAAGGGAGAAAATGAAAGGGAGGCATACAGAGGAAACGAGGGAGGGTGCAGATAGCAAGAAATTGAGAGGGAGAGAGAGAAATCGAGAGAGAGGCAAAAAAGTGAGAGGGAGAGAGAGAGAAGATAAAAAGTAGAGAAAGGAGAAAAAAGAAAGGAAGGAAGGAGTAGAAAGGTAATAGTTGAACTGCTTAGTCATTTAAAGAACGATAGTCATCCGGCCCTGTCAATGCTAACAATTTTCCTTTGCTATGGGGCGAGGAGAAGCGAGGACATTTTTCTGGACAAGTGTTCCAACAGACACACGTGTGTATACATACGAGTGGATGAGACAAAGGAAATAATGCTCCACTTTATCCTTTTTCTCTCGCTCCCGCTTTCTCTACTTTCACTGTCTGAAAGCAATGACTTGAATGAGTATGTAATTTTCTTTTTTTTTCTCGCCCTCTTTCTCTCTCTCTCTCTCTCACCATCCTCCTTCTTTCAATCTTCATGGAAGATTCTAGGAACGTCGTGGAGAATGTGAGGAGAAAGTGACTATTGTAACTATCGTCACTAATCTCTGGCCTTGGACTCCTATTTCCCCAACCATCCCACGTAGGCTATTAGGTGGGGGAAAAGCAACTACAATATCAGTTGAAGGTAGTGCACCGCATTTTTACGACGTTCATACAGGGAGGAGGATGGCGAAGGGGAAGAAGCCAAAGTAAGTGGATTAATACTACTACAAAACGCCAGAAGCTTCTCCCATATTACCCCACACAAGTGTCACGAATTTGCTCCCCGCAGAAATTTAATCACTTCCTCACCTCTCCTTTCCCCGCACATTCCTTGAGGATCCCACTATCACCCCAGTGCTTGTGTCTCGGTTCCAGGATCCTGGTTCATCCAAATAATTCTGTGGCGTGAGGAAGGTTGCTAGTACATATAGATATCACTCTGGAAGATTGTTGATGCATCTACCCCTTAACCCCTCACTTCATACCTCACACGCCCTTATTCTCATGCATTGAGGAAACGTTGTCAATTTCCCTGATAATGCTGCATCAGAAAATCCACTTCCCGGCGGGAGAAACCAACAAGCTGTTCAATGAGACTGAGCCTTGATAAAATATTAATTTTCTTCTCCTAATTCCGCTGTTTGATTTCCTAGCCCGGGGAAAGGGAAGGAAGTGCTGATGTCAGGATGTTCTCTCATCATTCGGTTGATTCTGTCTTTTCCGCTCGCACAACATAATGAAAAAATCTTCTTAACACTGTCATACTAGCTCTCTCCAGCTTACATGAATTATAATGAAGCACACTCATAACAGCTTACACTTGGAACGTTAGGGTACGAAGGTTACTCTTTCTCGCACAACTACAGGAATATTATAGTTTTGGAGGCTTGCCCTGACGTAGATTTTGATATGGACATTATATAAAAATATCTCCCGTTTGAGATGCTCACAGTTCCCTATCCTCATGGAAATAAATCTGAGCGAGAGACAAGTCTTGGGGGTGGGAAGACATTTGTCAGAGGTCGAAGTTCCTTTCAACTTATAATCCAGCCCCTCCTCTCATATTTCTCTAAAGCCGTGAACATTGTGAGAAGATGGGAAATGGTCAGTTGCCACAATGAAATGGAGTTCTATTGGGAAGACCGCAGGACATAATGGTCCTCCTACTACCTTTCCCCGTCAGGGCTACTTGTATTTTTTTTCTGTTGCAAAAAAAGAAAAGAGAAGAAAAAGTAACCATGGGGCTGAGGAAGGGGGGTCGAAGGGAAAGTAATTACGAGATCGAATGTGGTTTGCACTCAGTATCAACGTCTCAGAGTTGACGGTGAAAGGGTTGGGCTGCAATCATTGACGAGAGAGAGTACTCTCATAAATCAAACGACTCCGCTTCTACTGAATTAGCGCCTTGTTATTTTAATATGGGCATATGTGCAGTATCAACCCCATCTCCATCTCATCTCCGACGTAACATGTGTGCTACCGCAGTGGAGCTGATGATGTGAGCTCCCAACTTTGGCCTTCAAACTCCTCCCTATTTTAACTGTGCAAGATCATATTTCCTCCCCTAAAAACCACCATCACTTATACCGAGAGCTCTCATGGTCATGCAACAACTTTCTCACATCTCTCCCGCCTCTTTGCCATCCCAGGGAAAATGTTGAATGTGACCAGGTGGCATTTCAGGACAAATACATCTACTTAGTGGGAATGTGAGAGCCTTGGAGATTTGCACTAGACGACTGACAGAGTCAGAGCTACAGGAAAAAAGATATGGAAGGGATATGAAAATTGGGAAAAAACGGTCATTTTTAATCCTTAGGGAAGCAAATTCACTTAGAATTCAACCTAAATTCAAGAGGGGATTAGGCGTAGGATTTCCTTCCGCTTCCCTCCCACCATCCGGCCAATGTCTAGCAGGTGAAAAGTTAAACATGCATAAACTGTTGCGGAATAGATACGTGATTCTAAAAATGTAGCGGGATTATATGGCGTAGTCACTTCACACTGTGGTGTAGAATGGGAGAATGAATGCATATTTTTATTACGTATGTGCATTAACGCGCATCAAATATACGACGTTCAAATATGCATGTACATATTTTGAATTAAGCTTCTAAGCAGTCACAAACACGCTGGTTTAAATGTAGACCAGCATATGAGACTCCTGTGTAAGCATAAGAAAGCTCCTTGTGCATCTAATGTAGCATTTCTCCCTATTTCCCCGTTCAGGGTAGAGACAGGAAGAGATTTGGTGAGAGCAATGGATTTCCACCAGCGAATGATTCTAGTTTCTCCCCGCATTCCTCCCAGATTCACTTCTGTCTCGCCCTCACTTTCTCTCTTGCTTTCTCTCTCTCTCTCTATCTCTGTGTGAGACTCTCAAGCCTCTTCTCCATATGAATCTGGAAGGCTGGAAGAGAGCAAGTGTTTAATGATGGAGTCTTTGGCGGAATTCACACGGCAAACAGTGTGGAAGTCATTAGAGAAGAGAAATTTGTTTAATGGAATTATTGGATTTGTTGGATGTGAGCATTTACTCATGTCCATATTATGTACATAGTTGCTGAGTGGGAAGGAAAAGATAATTCCAAAGAGTTTGTTCCGTGCATGCATCCGACGAGGCATTACACGCCCCTGTGGCGCTCATCTCCCAGCCAGAGGCAGAACGAAAGGATGAGATAAATAGGCAGAGAGAGAGAGAGAGACGAGTGCACTCAGACTCATTTTATTCTTGTTCTTGTTGTCGAGATAAATGTTTTGAGAATTTCGGGAAATGTTTTTAATTTGAGACGAGTGGAAGAGGAACTGGGAATTTGGTGGAAAAATGCTATACCGTATGTTTCCCGGAAAATGCAACCGGCTCAACTGCTTATAACTTCTCTACAACAAGGTGTAGACATGAGCTCACTAGTTCGTTGGAATTCTATGAAGTCAAGCTTTCAGAATTGATAAGTATGTTGATTCCAAATCTTTCCGTTTAAAAATTACTGGATGTGAAACACCTGAAAAAAATCACATGTTAACATATGGGGGTTAACAAAACAAAAAATACCGTTAATGACATTACATTCGAGGATTTTTTTCCAGTGTATTAGTAATTTTAATTTTTCCGATATGTTTTAAATATAAATGAAATTTTACATTTTTCTTCCAGTTTTGCAGTGATCCTTTTTGTTAAAACTTTTTACGAACCGCAAAATTAAATTTCCATCCGGAGGTTTTACTCCACAAAATTTTACTTTTCAATCAGAAATAACAAAACTTGAATGTATGTAATTGTTCAGATCCTTTGCTCTATTGGCAAGGTCATTGCTAAATTGAAATTAATAGTTAAAAAAATATTCCGCGAAAATAAAGAGCCCTTGACTAAAGCAATATCGTCGGCCTTTTGGGAGTTTCCGCGCCAGGAGACTATTTGCGAATATTTCTTTGGCACATTCCTCCCAGGTTGTCTGACAGTCTATTTGTATGTTTATATGCGAAGCTCTCCATACGGTTAATTTCCCATACTCGAATATGTATTATAATATTTATAAAAATATATTTATTAAATATTTATAATAACTAACGATATTTTTTTATTTGTTAGCTCCCATATGTTTAGCGCGTGATTTTTATCACGCGTTTCTCATTCCATAACTTTTAAACGGAAAGGTTTGAAATCAACATACTTATCAGTTCTAAAAGCTTCACAGCATTCCAAAGAACTAGTGATCTCACGTCTATACGTCTTGTTGCAGAGAAGTTATAGGTAGTTGAGCCGGTGGCGTTGCCCGGGAAACATACGGTATAATTCTCATTCTCGTGTGTGCTGGAACGTACAGGTTGATTAATGTACATACATGCATGGTTTCATTAAGACCATAGTCTGAGGCTCAATCTTCCCCGTGGTAAAGGAAAGGGCAAGAGGAGGGTAGTCCTTCAATCCATGCATATATGTATGGTTAATGAGAGCCCGCAGCTTGTCGTCATTCCCAGATTTTTTTTCCCCTGTGAAGGAAGAAAAAGCTAAAAGAAAAATAATCCTTGAAAGGAGGATCAGAAAATACTTACAATCAAGCTTGGATTGTGTAATTTTTTTCACTATTTCATCCTCTTGCTGAGACGACAGGTTGTTTCGACTCCCAATCTGTCTCTTTCTATCTCTCTCGTCCTTTCACTCTTTTTCTCCCTCCATCCCGTCCTTTAATTTTCTCTTGCCATGACGGAGTTTCCTTTATGCTTTTGTTGGTGACTGGAGAAAAGTCTCTGGCTTCATGATGTTACCCAAGAATGATTGCTTGGGCCCGCAGTGATGAGTGCTTCCATTGTCCCTGCTTGCGTGGAGATACACTTGAAGAATACCCACTCCAGAATGATGATGATGATGCTGATGGCGGAGTGGTGGTGGCAGACAACAACAAATCGATGACAGAATTAACTCTTACCATTCTCTATCCTTCTCTCTCTCTCTCTCTCTGTCCCTTCTACTCCCTCCAGCATGTCCGCACTTCCAGGGAAAGTCTTAATGGAGGACACGAGGAGGGGTGGCTTGACCAGTGTTGAGCACAAATTTTGTTATGATTATTACGTCCTCCCCCCAACGGACAGAAAGACAGGGCTGGGAGGACAATCCTTTGATTTATATCACTTTGTTTGATATCTCCCCGCATTTTCCGTCCTTTATTTTTCTTGTCCTCTCTATCCATCTCCTAAAGGGAAAAGGGAACTTTGTCCTAATAGATTCATTAACCACGGAATTGCTTCCGCCGTTTCAATTTCTGTAATGAAAACCAAAACCTTTTGTTCCAGGTTGATTGCATGAAGAGGAGACAAAAAATTGTGTCTGGATTTCCTACAGCTCTCTTTAATTAAATCAAATGCTCTTCCATGGGTAGATTCTTGCTTGTCTGTCTGCAAATTTTTCTGGGACTTCCAGCAGAATTTCTCATGCACGTCCTTGTGAGTACATTTTTCAGAGTGTGTTGGACGTGAGAAATTTTTGATCCGACAGGGAAACAAGATGAGACTCTTTGACGGGGAAATCCGTAAAGAGGGAAAGAATGTAGGGATATTTCCCTGTCAAGAGTAAACCCAAATGTGCTATATTTTGAAAAGCCTCGTAAAAGATGCATGTGTGATGATCTTGTGTAATATAGAACATAGCGTAGAATGGGATGAAATGCAGAGAGAGAGAGAGAAAGCAAAAAAATTTGAATTTGGCACTATTACTACAACCCAGCACGATTCTTCGCTTCATAATTGATGAGAACGTGACAAGGACTGGCGAGAGAGAGAGACGGAGTCGATGACAACACCTATTACAGTCACCAGGATAGTTGCATATGACTGCATTTGTAATTCAGTGGTGAAAGAGAGTATAGTATGTAATAATTGAAGGAATTGCACAAATACAAACTCACGCAATTTGCTTCCGAAAAGACAGAATGGAATTTCCCTACAGCTCCACTCCCCATTAATCCTTTGAAGCCTCCTCTATAACTTCTTTGCATGTGCAAACAAATGGCATGTGCCCTAGAATAGCGAGCTATTTACGTGTGCATGCACATGTTGGAGTCCTAAAAAATGCTCTGTCCTAAATGGCACAAATTGCTATGGAGAGGAGCGAAAGCAAAACAAATTGACCAGAGCGCGAGAGCCTTCACTTTGATCCCCTTGCAAATACTTCTTTTTTTTGCGTACAAAGGCTTTTCTATGGGTATTCTTATAGAAGCTAATTGATGGGTGAGCTTTTTCACACTTGCCTTGAAATATTTACTAAGAAAATCAGTCTTCCCAGGAGGAGACTCCTTTCCTATACAGGCATCCGTTATGTTCGTTTCTAGGGGCTCGACCTAACAACTTATTCAATGGCATGAGTAGAGTCTCTCCTATCTACACCAGCCCTGTGCGTATGCATATTCATTTCGCCATTCTTTGGCCAAGTCAAGGATGTGTATACAATAGCTTCCTCACTTTTTGACTCCCTATGGCTCTTGCACAAACTTTCTTCTTAATTCTTTCGAAACATTGGAGGGGAAGACTGGGGCTTGCTCACAATAAAAAATGGCTGTGCCAATAATGCATTGAAGAAACTTCCGTGCCAATTGCGAACGGCTCCAATACTCTCCGTAGGGGAACGTAGCCAGATATAACGTATCTTAGAATAGAAAAGCCTTTCACAATTTCCCAAACTTTCCCCGCCAAAATTGCACAAACAAATAGATGATTTTAATTCCTCCCATATTTCAATCTCACTAAATCAAATAATATTCACAAGGATAATTCCAGAATGAACTAACGTATCAAATTTAGGCCGGAAAATAGCCTCAAGTCCCAAAATCGATCTGTTGTTTGCAAGTCGTAAACTAATAGGGAAAGATGCCGTACCGGAGAAGCAGACTTGCTACTACAGTCGGAGAGAAAGAAAGTCGGAGGGGGGGAATTAATATTTGTGGGGGTAGAAAAGTTTGTGGTGACAGCTGGATATCCGCACTACATGAACTTTTTCCTTGCTCCAATGTACACGCACAAAATACAGGAATTTATAAAATAATAATGAGGCAGACTGTGGCAAAATCTTGTTTTTTTCCTAATATTTTTTTCTAATATTTTTTCTCTCCTTGTAATATATCCAAACCCTCATGCCTGGAATGGTTGTAGAAGTAGAGTGGACAGAGAAAGAATATTTTCTCGGGTAACAAATAAATGAATGTATAGTAATGTAAACTAGAATTTATGGCTCAATTCACGTAGTAAAAAAAAGTTTGTTCTCAATTTGAGGAGACAGTAAATGCGAGAATAAATCAAGAGGAGGAGAAGGCTAGAACTCTCATCCTATAATTCTCACGAGAGCGTTTTTCCTTTTCTCTTTAAATTTTTGAAATGTTCTCTCTTTCATACATAAGAACAAGGGAGGGAGATAGAAGGGCTTGAGCTTTTTTTTTCTCTTCAATACGTAGAGGCTAATACAGATAGATGGGCTATCCGAGTGTATAGGCAAACTCTTGTAGGACGGGTGAAAAAGGAAAGAAGAGAGTCTCATAAACATTTGGCTGGCAAGTAACTGTCAGCAACAAGATGAATCACTGACCAATGCAATCCCCCTATCCTTCCTTGTACAAGCCAGTTAGGACGGCTTTCACGTATTCTCACACCAGAGCGCAGAGGGAGAGGAAATCCCGGCACATCCACTGAATATCCAACAGCAAGGAGAAAGCTGTTCAAGGGAAGGCACAAGAGATTTTTTTCCCATCCATGTTCCCATGTTCAAAGGCTCCAATTGAGTATTTTCCTTTCATCTCCGCCAGTTCTGCATGAGTCCCCGTCCAGGGGGGAACTTTGAAGGAATCAAGAACGTCCGGGAGACTTTGTGATTTCACTCCTTATTCCTCCATTTAATTATTTCAAGTGTAGAAAGTACTTTGATTTTATCTATTATGCATGGACACCAATGACTCCCACTTGAAACCAAAGTTGTAATAGAAATTAGGTTAGGCAGCCGTCCTGACGGACTCGTCCCCGTCTTCAAAAGTGGAGTCTTTGACCGTGAAATACGAGTTGAAAATCGATAAAATGCCCATTAAAATGTGGAGCAGGGTATAAATAACGGACAGTGATGCGCTGCATTAATGATTGAGACCCTTTTGCATGCAAACACTGTTCTTCAATTTAAGCCCCCAATTTGTTCACTCAATGACGTCAGACTACGTGGACAAAGTTATAATTCAGACCATTTCCCACTATGTAAATATAATACATTAGATACTCCTATCTTTATTTTTTCATTGTTTTTTTTTGTTCTCCATTTTCTTTATTACCAGCACTATAATTTCCGGAAGGCGTCATACGAAAAAAAATTCATTAGTGATCACTCTCATTTTAAATAATTTTTTTGAAGCCATTGAAAGATGAATAAAAGGACCACAAATAGGAAAATATTTCAATTTCTTTCCTTCATTCGATCTTTCAAAATGTATTCCATAATATTACGAGTGTAGTTAAGAGAAAGCAATGTATGGAATGATAGAAGCTTGAATATTTGCCCATGAGTTCTCCTTTTGCAATATGGAGTAATGAAGAAGGACATTTTTGCTTGGGAATATACGCACATCCAAGGGCAGCGAATATGAGTTCCAGTCCCATCAACTCCGAGGAGAAAGATTAATATAAAGTTTTACGTCATGCAATGAGCATTTCTGCTTGCATTAGCACGAATATAGAAAGACGGAATTCTCCATAAAATTCCATGACTTAACATGTAAATGAAGTCCACCAGCTAAGTCTGACATTTTCTTTCCGTTTCGTGTTTTTAATTCAAATTGCTCCGAAATTCTTCCCATCCTCGCGGCTGTAGGCGGTGGAGAAACACCCTGTAAAAACCCAATTTCGAAAGCTACTCACATGTCTACTCTCCAAGGAATTTCCCCTACTTTTTTCCAAGGAGGAAGAAGTGGATGGGTGAAGGGAAATGTTCTCTTGTATAGTCTCCTCACACTTTCCACTGGACTCGTTGTCGTCCTGGAAGTGTGAGTGCCCTAAAGTATTTGATTCTGTGGTGGGAGGTGGGGAGAGGAGAAGTTTAAGCACATGCATAATTCCATCCTCTTTCTCCTCATCCATTGAAAGTGGACGCAATTGTACAAAAACCTTTTTGGAATTGATCTCATGCTCTTCCTCCCGGTTGGGCAAGAGAATACATGACATATTCCAATGGAACCACAGAGGGCAGGAAACCCAACAATTTTTATAAGTGCTATATAATATGCATTCTCATCTCTTACATCTCGACATGTCTCTCTTCTGCTGTACTCACATTCCCTTGCTGATCCTCATTCATAAACACATCTCATATTCGCGGTCTCGAAGATTTAGCAATCTTAGCACCAACCAGCCCACGTGTCCCTTAGGGGTGGTGTGTCACGTCAGGTACATACGAGGGCCATTCCATCCTTTCCCTCGTTATACTTTGCCAAAATTACGTAGCCGTACATTATTACTATGCAGTAATATGCATTATTACTACTGCTTTCCTGGAGGGCTGAATAATTTTTTGGGGGGAAGGTCGTCATTCCGCCTGGCATTATTCGAACGATGAGACTGGCGGATATTTGAGGGTACAGCATGAAGTCGCCTCAGGAAGGTAACACAAAGCAGTACGGAAAGGACACTTTACCTGCCATGCTGTTCCAGAATAAAGAGGACAAATTGTTGTTTAAATTCCACGTCCTCCTCAGCGTCTCCAACGTGCGTTGGGATCACAAGGAGTAGGGAGAACATGAAAAGAGCGGAGACTTCAAGGGGTTCGCAATTAACTGATGACACGAAATGGGATGGGCAGTGAAGAGATATGAGGGAAAACAAGAAAGTGTCGATACAATTCCATAAATAAATGCTGAGAGAAAGAGAGGGACCCCCAGGTCGAGATGAAAGTGTAGAGAGAGAATGCGAGAACGTGGAATGGATAAAGCGAGAGATAGTTAAAGAGAGAAACAGAGAGAGAGAGAAAGAAAAAATACTTTTAGAGTGAAAATAAACGAGAAATATTGACAGAATGAGAGAAAGAGAATTTATGAGAGGGAGAAAGGAGTAAAAGAGTGAAAGTAAGAGCGAGTAGAAGCGAGGCAAAGGGAGTGAAAAAGAGCGGTGAGAGATGAGGTGAGAGACAGAAAGAGAGAAAAAAGCCTTTGAAAAAGAAGCACGTGGATTGTGTGCACTCTGTAAAAGGGTTGGAATCTACGGTGGGCGTTGTGGTAGGTAATTTTCTTTGCTGTGTGGCCACAATCTATGTAAGCTCATTATTTCAGAGTTAACAGGATACAAGTTTTGACAGGGGCAAGGTTTGCTTCTTTTCCCCCACAAAAACCAATGTAGCTAATATGTATATATGTTTTTGTGTATAAATCACATTTGGCTCCCATGCAATATGTGCAGTGAAATAAGAGGGGCAAAGGTTACTCTGTATTTTCTACATACATAATTAGATATGTGGAGACGTGCATGTACGGGGAAGGAGAATTAAGGTTGACACGCCACACTTAAGGATGCAGCACACCCCACTGGGAGTTAGGGGGTGTAGGGTTTGGTCTAAACCAGCTCAAGATGTATCTCCTCCCGCCTAATGAATTCTACTAATTAAGCCCTGCGTCTTGTCATTGGCTCTCATTTTTCTTGGGGGAAAAGGGCTATATAGCTTCCCAAAACATCAACCTAATCATTTTAACCCATCTAATCCTCAGCCACACTTCTCTTCCTTTCCCTTTTGTTCTACGCCTTCTCTCTTCTCCTGTCATCTCCTCCTCCTCTCTCTCTCTCTCTTCGCCATGCATTAAGCTCCGCGTCCTTTCCCACATTCCTAGCACTCTCTGTGGATATTTAATTACCGACAAAGTTAATTACTCTTCCCTTCCTTGAGGCAATTTTTTTGCAAATTACAGCTCCATACATATCTATACACATACAGGCGACGGTAACTTAAGCAAGCAAGTCCCGCATATGAGTTGGGTTTTCACAGCCTGGTTTGAATGAATGCGGGTTGAGAAAGTTGCAAAAAAAAGAAGGAAATTGCAGGAGAAATAATGATGTGTTTCCAAAGCATATACATTTATCATATTGTATTGTGGCGTTACGGTGGACCATAAATATTAAGAAAAAGTCGTGTTGGGACGTATTTTGTCTGTTGTAAGATGGGGAAAACTCAAGTTGAAAAATTGTGCAGAGACTTTTATTTATTTATTTTCTGTGTTTTATTTACTTTGTACAGGAATACTGACTGGAAGTGTCTACAAGGATTTCGCTCTCCTCCGAAATGGATTCCCTGCTGAAAGTATTAAGGATGGAAGGGTTTTGGTAGTCAAGACTCACGAATCAGGGGATGCAGCTCGGTCTCTGTTCCAGAAAGCAATTTTGTTGGTCAGGAAACCGTCCGAAGCGATTCTGGCCGAATTCAATCGTCGAGCAGCTGGTCACATTGGACATGCTGGTCATGATAAATACACCAGGAATGCTGGCAGATGTGAGTTGCTTCACTGCTTTCTCTAGCCCCACAAGAAAAAAAAAAGAATGTTGCTGACATGGCATATTTCACGTTGTATATGCGGTTGCACAGTTTACATGTGTATACAAGTATACATATGTACACATTAAACAAGTATAGAGATAAATATATGTATTATGTACGTGTTACTTACGTCCAAGTTCTATATGACGGTCGCTGGTGTGCACAAAATGTGGGGCTCAAAAGGCTTTGGTACAGCGTCGGTGGGGGTTCGGTGGCGCTTTTAGGTGCGTCCAAACAAGATCATTCACATGAATTCGTAGACTGATTAATTGTGGAACTGATTTAATCCCAGGATTTCCTTTAATTAACAAAATTCAACCTAGTCTCGCGATTCACTCGGAAATCTCCTTACTCATCAAGGTCTATTTAAATACTTGGCGTTCCGCTTCACAATCATGTCATAATATGGGAGAACTACCTCGGATGTAAAAGGGGAAAGAGCCGGGGAATGGCAAAGGCATGGAGAATGTAACTAAGTCAGTGACAGAACCACGAAGAGGGCCGCAAATCTTCCGAGTAAACACAAGCGGCAGAGATTTACTTCCACGGAATTACGAGAGGAAGGGAGGAGAGAAAACAAGGGTTGGTTTCCTCGAATGTTCCCCCACTTTCAAGCGGGAGTGACACTTGAGCCGTGGAGAAAGTCGAGAGAAAGCACGAGGGAGAAAGAGAGCGAGGGTGGGATAGAGAAAGGGAAAAGAGGAATGAGTATTTATTAGAGAAAGTAATGGGAAACGCTCCCTGTCTCTCTCCTCTGTGCAAAAAAAAAGTGTGCTAAACTTTTTCCGTGAAATTTCATGGACCTCTCAGAAAGTTATGTAGTTATTATCCCCCAAGTTTTCTTTACATGGACCCATTATCTTCATCTTGGTACGAGCTCAGCTTTGACACACCTCCCCACCATAAATTCTCCGATCTATTATACATAATTTTACATTTTTTCCTGGGTGGGAGGAGACTTTTTACTTTGGCCACAAAAACCAAGACACTTGTTAGGAGTTAACAAGGTACAACATTTCTCGTGTGTGCACGTGAAAGACTTTTCGGATGAGCTATATATAGGAACTTTGCAAACCAAAAGAATCCCCAGGATAACCAAGCTTTGTTGCACTATATTTTTTATAAGTACCAGAAAAAAAAGTTATTCTTCCTTTCCTGTTTAAAAAGTCAACCCTGAAGAAAGTTTGGGTTGGTATTTAATGAATTTACTCTCACGCCACTTCTTTTCACTTCGTTTCTCTCTTTCCTCCTCCTCTTCTCTTCCTCGCCCTCTCACTCACACTCTCTTTCCCCTTGTATATTCTTCTATAGGTCCCTTTGTAACTATGTTAATTAATAAACTGAATGAAGAAAACTTGGACCCAATGTGCTTCTTCCATAGAGAATAACTAGACTAGAACTTTTATTGGAGTCCCCTTCCCCTCCAATTGTGCAGATATTTCTCTATAACAATAATTTATTTGATTAGGTCTCAACCAGATTTCTCGACCAGCTCCCTCTTTTTCCTCGCACTTTCTTGGTCCCTGTAGGGCGACTCTTCTTCCATAAAAGGATATACAGTATTTATTTGGGATGAAATACTGTGTCGCTGTCGGGAACTTTCTCTCCTACTTTCTCTCTCGCCCTTTCACACACACACACTTTCTCGCTTTTCTTCCTCTTCCTCCTACATTACTGTGGAGGGCGAGCTCGTAAATACAAAGATATAACCATTATTGCTTTCTCCCGTGTAGGTGGTGGGACCGACGGAGCAGCCAGGAGAAATCCCTGGGCTTGACTTATTAAAAGGACAAATGTATGCTATTTTAAACGAAGATAAATATAAAAAAGCATACATATGCATACCCCAGCTGCATCTTCAGGGGGAAGGAAGCCCATGCTATTTCGGGGTCTTTTCTTCGAATAAATGGCTGCCACACATATTTCCTTGGCAATACAAGCAATTCGCTTGATTGGCAGAGGATTTATCCTTTTGGGAGAGAGAGCTATAGAAGAAAAAACAAAGCAGGGAGGGAGATGAGGGAGGAAAAAAAGTCACATTCGAGGGTGAGACGGAGCCATGAGGGACGTCAGGAGAAAGAATGAGAAAAAGGCGGAATTAAAAGGGAGAAACGGGAGTCAATTCGAGCACCCGGACGTTCCATTGGCAGTACAAAGTTGCTTTCATTGTACTACTATGCACACGGGAAGAAAAATGGTAGTGTGATGACGTCTATAATGATGATAATGCTTGATGGAGAAATTAGAGGGATCCGTTGGCTGAGTAAATGAGAGAGCTCAGCTGATTTTGATTCCTTTCCAGGGAATCTCGCACGCTATTGATTCTCACCGTAACAATCAGCGACCGTAAGAAAAACGGACGGCGTGACGCGTGATAGAATTCACTTGGAAAGATTTCCCCAGACTATATAGCATGAATGGGTACAAATACAGATAATCCCATGACAAAAAGGCTCCCTTTGCATATATGGAACCTCATTACTACGTATATTCCATTTTATTTCTATGGCCAAAGGAAAATTATTCTTAGTATTAAAGTCGTAGACAAAAAAAAAGGAATGTGAGAGAATTGTATCCTCATTGTCTCACTCTTCTCTCCACGTCTTCTATTCTTCCATTCAGTGCCTTTGTTGGGTGGAAGGGACGTACATACGTAAATGCTCTACTTGTGCCGTTTCCCCTTCACACAGTTTCTTATTAGTGTGAATCCCTTGAGCAGGTAAAAGAATAGGAACTATTTATTATTATTTTCCCTCCTTTCTCCACCGGAGCAAGCTATTCAGCTTTCTCCTTAAGACCTTCTCCCTCCGTTTCCTTGCCTGTTCGTCTCCCCAGCTCTTCCTTTCTCCTTTCTTCTCCTAGAGAAAATATATTTCTCTCTTCCCTTATAATAATTCTACGGGTGTTCTCCCCCCTCGTCTGTTTCCCTCAGTTTTCAGGAATACGGCTACTTTTCACTCCCGCCAGTATACTGCAATTTTCCTGTAACGATTCTTTCCCCCCCCCCCGCCCATTTTTTTTACATCTGCCGTACATGAAGGGACGTCTTTTTTTAGAATGCGAGAATGGTATGAGAGTTGTCTATGCAACGGATGTATTTCTCCGGAACCAGCTGCAACGATACAGTACTTTGCACACTCAAATCATACTTTTTATTGGGCCTCTTCCATGACCGTTGTCAGTTTCCAGGATCTTACACATTATACACTTTCTCCAAACCTCCAGCCGTTTGTTGGGGGGAGAAGAAAATTACAGGTAAAATGGAATGGCATTTATGTGAGACGGCTGCTCCTCCACCTCCAACGAGCTGCCATTTCGCATGCAATTGAGGAATACGAGAATTTCTTTTTGGAAATGATGATTTCGCTCACTTTTTTTTTGTGCCAAAAAAAAATTGCCTCGTAACATTTTCCGAGAACAAACGTGCTCCATTTCTCTGGAATATCCCTTGGAGGGAAACTGTTTCCAACACGTCACTTGGTTTCATATTGGATTTGAATCTCTCAATCTGACGGCAGGGAGAAGTGAATCCCACATCATGTCGATCTCTTACATACATGTGTGTGTACATGTGAAGTGCCTGTCTGTGATGCCGACCTTTGAGATGCTAAGCACTTTCAAAGACTTTTGTTTTTCTCATGTGATGGAGATTTAACAAGGGTTTATTCAGCGTTCCAGTCTTTTCCCCTTTGTAAAAAAAACGAAAGTATTTTCTTTTTGCCTCCATGGTTCAGCAAAGGCATTAAAAGCGTACATATTGATAGTGTGTATAGACACAACTTCAAATATTCTCCCACTCCTCCTGCTCGAGAAGATTCGATCCCGTTCAGTCCTGTACAAATGCCATGGATCCAATTTTAGTTCCTATTCAACAACTAACGGTACACAGAGACTCGCGTTCCAGACGTCAAAGCCTCTCCTAGGGCATAGTCATAATAATAATAATAATGACTGCTGGTACGTACAGGAACTAGCTGACTAGTAGTTACCTTTAACCCAAATTCCAACAAAGGATCCATGGAGCGTCTAACGACTGTAAATCAAACAACTGACGCGGGCTGAGCCATACGGAGGAGATAACACTGAGCCGTAATGCTATTGAAACTTCTGCCTCAATGAGTGGTGCCTCAGCGTTCAAATGATGCGCGGGGAAGGAAACGCCTCATTCATACTGTTAAGCTCGAATACGAGGAGGAAAGAGAGATGGAAAGAGACGGACGGAGAGAAAGTGAGGATCACACTAATAAATACACTACATAATGAAATCTGGAGTAATTCCCCAAATGACTGGATTTTAAAGACTGGCACACACTCCGTCAAAATTTGTCACGACACCATCACGAAAGATTGTCGTAGTGGGCGTACAATTATTTCGTCCTCATCGTAATCTCGAGTTCTGGTCAAATGAGCCAATTTCCTGGAAAATTAAGTCATTTTCTACATTTGTAAGCAAGCGTCAATGACATGAGTGAATGGGAGAGCAAATTTTTAATGACTACACCAGGGCAAAAGAGGGAAAGAGAATTGCCGGAATTTCCTCCATGGACGAGTCCAAAGTTGCATCACTTCACATTCGATAGATGCACTCACGTGGAAAGACTTTTGTAAGGGGGCATACAGGGCTTCTCTGGTCCCGTTCGAATCTCTCTCCTCTCCTTCGGAGCTAGGCCAAGGCTCGTGTATTTGGATAGGCGTCTATGGGGAATCCAGCATCCTCTTGTGTGCTGGTTTAGAGCAGAAATAGAGAAGTGACCACTAAAATGCATGTGTCAGCTTGCGGGAGTGTAACATGCATATGTCCGTACGTATGTAGGGACTAGGACGTGGCCGTATTAAACACGTATTTACCGTAGAACTTTTGATGGTTCAAGTGTTCCCCTGATTCCACCGGGACGTGATGCATGCACAATAACTCACATTTGGTGGCAAAGTTAACAGAAATTTTGAATGCGGGTTATGCTGGTTCGTCCATAGCTGAAGCATACATGTGCAACCATATGTGCTAGAGGGCTGTATGTCCCTCTGTGGGAAGGGACGGAGAGAGGAGAAACAAGATTTACATGAAAATGTAATTCAAATTGTGAAGGAATGTGTGGTCGCTTTTGTGAGTGGAAAGTGCGGGGGACGAATTGTTTGGAACGTCGACGGCAGCAACACATATGTATGGGGAGACTCTCCGTGTTTGAACATGTTACTTGAGAGTCTGTTTTAAATGACAATAGAAAGGGAGTGTGTTTGTATTCTTGCAAGGGAAATGGAGAATAGGAGAAAGTATTGGTGAGAGTGGAGGAGAGTTTGTGATTAGACTCCTCTTGTTGGTCTCTCTCTCCACATAACCAATGCTTTCTCTTCTTCAACAATTTTTTCCCTCCTTTCATTTCAAAGATGTTTTTATTTCCATTTCTCTTCTCCTGTTTTTTTTCACTTCTTTCAAAGGAACTGAAGGGTTCTTTTTCTTTCTTCCTACTTTTTTTTCACAGACTGGTCTCAGTTCGTGGCTCAGAAAGCAAAATCGTGGACGGAGACGAATCTTGACTGGATAGAGCACTTCAAGGGGCCTTTGCTCATTACAATGTATCACCATTTGGTCCAAAATACTTCCCACGAATTAACAACTATCCTCGGCTTTCTTGGGGCAAGTGTCTATTTACTCCTCCTTCTGGCTTGAGCTTCCCGAATTACATGGGAAGACATTAGAACCATTTTCCTTCATGATGCTTTCCCTTTTTCTCCCCTTTCCTCTTCCAAGTCTCTCCTCTCCTATATTCCCTTTTTAGACTTGTTGTCTTATACGTATCCAATAGGAGATCTCTCTCACTTTCTCTGATGTTCTTGTTGTTCTTCGTTTCCCTCTTGGTGTTCTGTATTCTTTTTGCTATTTCCTTTTCGCATCCAATTTCCTACTCCATGCACATTACCCCATCACAGTAGTTTTACCCGTTGAACTTTTCTCCCTGTCGCTTCCATGGCATTTACACGTGCAATGTACACCCTTTCTTGGGCCGGAGCCTTTTTGGAATATCCAAAAAGCCTCCCTGGCTACAACGAGCTTAAAAAGAGTGCATTAAACTTCCTCTCACCACAAAAGGAATCTGTTCTGAAATCATGGCACACAAACACGTTGGTGAAAGAAGTAATAAGACAGCTCGTGGTATGTATGTATGTAGTGTGTCTTGCATGCCGACTTCTAATATTTCTCTTCTTTTCCAGGCTTTCCCCCCAGTACACTTGCATTACGCCTTCTTCTCCGTCTTGTACATGCATATACATATATGTGACATGTTTTCTTTCACGTGCTGTACTTTATTCTTTTCCACAGAATCATTATCATCATCTTTGAGCGTCTTTGGAACATGCTTTTACGTGCTCATGAATTTTTCCTTTTTTTTTTTGCAAAAAAATACTTTCCCCTACCTAATAACGCATGGGAACACACGCCTTCCATACAATATTGTTTCTACCCACACAAGTTTCTTCCGTTTTTTGTCTTACCTGCTTAATTTTTTAGCATTTTTGGCACATATTTCTCCTGAAACTTTTTTGGACTGCATGGCTGATGTGGTAGTACTAGAATAATTATATTTTTTCGGGATCGTTAGACGGAAAAGATGCTGTTTTGAGTACAGATATTCTCACCATGAAAAAAACAGAAATATTTCTATGTCCAAACTCATCAATTCACTCATGCACGAAAGGGTTTTTCTTCCACCAGTTACTCATCCCCGAATTCGCATAATCCAAAGAGTCCCTTTTGTATTTACAAGATGTCTGAGTCGTGCAAAAGGGAATGGAGACATTAGTGGACCTTCCATCAACAAAATCAAGGAGGAGTTGTTGGAATGGAAGATAATGTTAAAATTAATGTATTAGCAAAGGAAAAAGTTTTTGGAGGAACAAATCAGTAATTTCCCGATGGTTTGCTGTGACAAACAAATACAAAACGAAGGAAGTTGCGGTTGTATAATGTTACATAATTGGTTCAAACCCCTTAGCTTTCCTATCTCCATCCTGTCCTTGTTTGCCAAGTGTTGATAGGTTACTCTAGCGGGGAACATAATTTCTTATTCTCCTTCCCGTCTCCCTTTTTTGTAAATTCATTCTACTACCAAGAACTACAGGGAAATGCTTTTTGCCTCTGCAGTAGGCAACTTTATACGTTATGTGTGTATAACTATACATTCACCAACATAAGACTGAGCATTAATGCGTGCAGGAGAAAAGAAAGACAACAGAGGTTTTGTAAAGACGAAGGAATGCGGTCAGAAACAAAACTGGTAGGGCGGAAATTTAACTACGCTCCAGGAGTAATTAAGCTAGGATTTTATTGTAAGTTGCGCAAAATTTTATGGTCTACAGTGCAAACAAGACAGAGCGAGACCGGAGAAAGCTGTCCCTACTGGATTTAGTAGTAGCAGGAATATGTAGACTTTTCTGATTCAATTCTCGGCTCCGAAAAATTTCAAGGAAAGAGAAAGGTCTTGTATATCTTGTGAATGTATTAACGCTACAAGTATGCAATTACTGTGTCATTATTCATCCAAGAAACTTTGAAAGCTGTCGAAACCTTAAACAAATTGAAATTAGAGGCGAACGACATTAACATTTTTCACCTAGTTTAGAAAACTAGAACAAACAGATAATTGTTAGAGACTTCGGTTGAACAACTATTCCATCCCAAATTACATTACAAAGTAGATTAGGCCTTCCGTCTTTTTCTATTCCTTCCCTCATACATATATATGCTTCAGGTTTTTGCTTGAAATTTCTTGCTTTTCAACGCATAGGCTTAGTTACTCGCTTATGGAATTTGTGAAAGAACGTTGAAACAAGAGCAAGCTTTGAAGCTTAAGCAAGAAGCATGTAGAAAATGCGAATCAAAGGAAAAAACTGCCAAATAGCCCATAAGTTAAGATAGAAACATAACGTAGGTATATACATTGTAATTGACTAATAACGTTGGTTTTTTACAGGAAACCGTGTCAGATGAAGTGATGCACTGCGTTCTCAGTAACAAAGAGGGAATTTACCGGCGAAGGAAGAAACAATCACAGTTCAACCCGTTCACTCCCAAAATGGAGAAATTATTAGCATCCCAGGAAAAAATTGTGTACACAGCAATTCAGAGGAGGCTGAGTCAACAGACTACTACCAGTAATGGGTTCTCCACAGATCTCGTCACCAGTTGAATTTTGTCTCCCGGCTGAAACAAATGTTACTCTTTTCTACATATTTCCACGCTCTTTAATTGTTGATTTTTTAGCGGGAGAGGAAACGGTGACTGAGTTGAAAAGAGCAAAGGAAAAGAAAATGTATGGACGCAGAACCCATATGGCTTTAATTAATGACGGATTGATTTGAGCACCAGTGGGGACTCAACTTATTTTGGGTTTTCTTTTTGAATCATCCATCAAATTGAGAGATATCCTTCATAATCCAAAGTAGGTCATGTATGGGAAAATCCGTCAGGAAGAGAACCCGGGGGGAAGGGAGATATAAAATACCTAATTAACCCTTGCACTTACGTCCATTTTGAATGGCTACACTGAGCCAACTCAGACGCGTGTGTGCCTTGGGATAAGAGCAGATGCACTGGCAGGGAGCATCAAGCTCTTTCTCCGGACGATATTCATTCACAAAGTAATCTTTCTTGAGCGTCACACGAGCGTGAATTGGAACAGAGGGAAGGCAAGGGCTTTGATACATCTCCAAGAGCTCATGACCACGAACGCATACAATTTCTGAGCCATACACCATAAATCCACAGTTTATCGACTAAATGAGCGCACACAAACTTTCCCTAGCGCAACACAAGCAGATGGTACCGGGGGCGAGCCAGTAACTCGAGCAATGATAAGCTTTTCCTCTGGAATAATAAATTTGTCCTGCGAATATGTCAATCTTCACCCCCCGTGACAATGGACGATGCCCTGCTTGAATAATAATAGCTCAAATACATGCAAGAGAGAGAACAAAGAGAGCCAGTCATCTCACTCGGCTACAGCCTAGCTCTGACAAGGAAGGTCTGGGCTAGTAATTGCTTTCAGAGAATAAAGGAAAGAACTGAGCAATTAATTTTGGGCAAGTCCGCAACAGTACACATCCTTTGATGATACAAAAAAGACACAAATCTCCAGCTCTCTCCAGCCCTCATGAAAATATGGCTTATCATATTCATCTCCCTACATACTACCTTTCAGTCGTCTTTGTGTGGATTAGAATCTTCTACACATTCCTCTGCACTGATCTCAAAGAGGCCCTCGGATGAGCATCCACTCTCGAAGCAAAAGCCTAGGAAAAGTCCATGGTGCAAACACTTATTGTTAGATCTTAGAAGAAATGCCCGCCTGGATTTTGACTTGGATACTTATAATGCTTAGAGCATGTTGCTAACATGTTTTTGTAATATTTGACTGCTTTTCTCAATGCTGCTTTCAATGTGTTCTGTGAGAAATTAAATGAATTCATTCCCCTAGTAAAAGCTCTGCATACGCCAGCAAGATAGAGAAAGTTAGAATGAGTGAGAAATATACTTTGATCATGTGGACGGATTTTTGGAGAAATGGTCTTTTTTCAGTGGGACGTTTAGCAGGAGAAAGTACAAACCAGCTCTATAGGAGTTTTGGAAAAACTGGAACATATACAATATGCTTTTAGATTTGTATTGGAAACTTGTAAAATTGCCCATTTGTACTAATAGTGTGTCTCAGTTGGAGGAAATTAGGTAGAATTTCCAGCAATTTCCAAGCAAATGGAATGGAAATAATTACAATTAATTCAGATCAATTGATCGCTTCCCGTGTATGAGGAAAACGAGAGAGAGAAAGTGAAAGTACGTATTTTGAAACCCGCGCCGAACAGTCTGTGTTGAGAATGAACCACTTACTTGCTTGCCCTAATCATGTTTACCAAACCGTATTGTGAGTGAATTCAATTACATGGATGTAGTTAATTGCATTAATCGTGTGCCTGCATTATTCACGCGGCGTACTTTCTCCCTCGACATATTCGTGGTTGTGAGGTAGGAGAGATGGGGGGCCATAAAAGTATGGGAGGAATTATCAAAACCAAAGTTAAAAGCTCGGTTTTGAAGTGGCTCTACATACCCTCTTTTAATGGTCTCGCCCAAGCATTGGAGAAAGCCATTTAAACCACTTCCCTGGCGATACCCACTTTCTGTATTGTGTGCGTGCAAAGACTGGGAAGTACCTGAATCTCTCATCGCGATTAACGAATGTGAGTTGTGAGCCTCGTGGGTAAACACAAAAGGGAGTTTCTCCACTCACTCAGTCAGTGCTTCATCATTACCAAAGTGCATGCACCGACGATTGACAACACAATGTTCGACATACCGACTTGGCAGTGATATGCCACTTACTTTTGGTTAGTGCTCAGAAAATATTTCCCCCTTCCCTACAATGCTGATCCTGCCGCATTACAGTATATATTTTACGAGTATTTTGGTACTTGCCTAAAAATATACCATTACTTATACTCACCGCCATCAACTGAGGTCTAATGAGTTCATTATAGGTATAATGTACTGTACTTCAACCATCAAGTTCTGGAACTCCACAAAAATATTTTTCCCAGTACAGAAACAGCCAACAAGTACAAGTTACAATATAAATATATCTATATTATTACTTGTTTGTCTACATACTTGTTTGTTGTTTGTGTACTCGGATATATGTATACACATACATGTATAGGTATATACACAATGCAAAGTTTCACATTCCCCCTCAGTATCAGATATGCCAATATGACTGTAGGGCTTGGTTTGTGTAGGTTCATGTAGCGTGGAGCATTTCCCAGCTAATTATGCTTTGTGGAATTCCTATATGCTTTAGTTTTTTTTTCCCTACTTCATTCTGAAATATTTCTCACTTGAAAACTTTCCATAAATATTATGGATGAGATGCATGCCCGCAGTCTTGCTCCAAATATACAGATTTAAGTTTAAAAAACCCCTGATTTTACTGAACAAGGACGTTTCGGCTTTGCTTTTCGTTTGTCTCCAAAATTGTAAGTCTTCCAATGTACCATTAGCATGGTTTACAGAGACAGCGAAACATTTTCTACAGTTTGAAGCGATTCGGGGTGAAGTGAGAGCACATCAAGACGAACGAAATAAATTATCTCCGCAAAAAAGGAAGTTCTGGAATAACTATACGTTGGTAGTTTAGTCGTTATCCGCATGGTGGGCAAGATCACATACAAGGTTGTAGTTTTTAGATCAGTTGCTTTAAATATTTAGGAATAATATTTATTTAAATTTTTCTAACCTATTGCAAGTTGGTGGAAAATCAAACTAAAATTCAAAGTTTTGCATTTAATACGAAAGTTCAAAGAAAAGCTGTCATTTCGGACAAGTATACCCGCTGTGTCGTAAACAAAAGGTTGTATGAAAAGGGAGTACGCAATACTGAACTACCGTAAAGTTTTGACGAATTGAGGGAAAATCTTTGAAATGACTAGATGAGTATGTAATAGTGATGTCAATGTTATTTTTTTATTACTATCAACAAAGTCAAATGCTGATTCTTGCTGCTCTTTTATTATTATTATAATTACTGTACATACATCAACGTGGAGGGTCCGAGGCCCTTTCACAAAAACAAAACCTGAATAATTCGGCGCTGAAATAAACTGATGTAAAAAGGAGATTCTGTCTGAGGATTCGCCATTGAATCCGACATTTTGAGAAGAAAAGTTAGTGCTCCTAATATAGTGAATGCATCCATTTCGGGATGTGTTGCACCTTGCACCCTACGCACTAAATTAAAAACTGTGTGAAAGTTGAGTCCCTGAGGCAATAATAAAAATGTTTAATATTTTGAAAGTAAATTGTTGTGAGGAAATATTTCGTCGCTACCACTTTTTTTTATCTTATCGAGCGTCACCCGAAGGTGCGGCCGTAACTTACGCGGTAATAATTTCTCTTTCTTTCATTTCATCCGGAGCACAAACACAAACCATACGTTACTTTCACTTTAAATTTATTTTTTCGGGAGATGCCTAGTATTGCTTATTGACCCCACTCGCATTAATTATTCGACCTTTACTTTTAATTACAACATGAACGCAATGGATGCTGCGACAGGAACCACAAAACTGGGACAGGAGCCAATCAACATTAATTATTTGATGACCTGGACACAGAATTCATGCCCCAGCTGACAGGTTTTCGGAACATCACATAACATCTGTCTCGTTCTTCCCGTATCAATGGTCTACCAAAAGGCTAAAATTTGGTTTTTCGTAAAGGTAC
This sequence comes from Disparrhopalites patrizii, assembly GCA_034698585.1. Classification (NCBI taxonomy): domain Eukaryota; kingdom Metazoa; phylum Arthropoda; class Collembola; order Symphypleona; family Sminthuridae; genus Disparrhopalites; species Disparrhopalites patrizii. The sequence continues at coordinate 26,091 of JAQGBT010000548.1, forward strand.
AAACCGTCCTGCACTCAGGTTCTAGCCATTCCATTAGTCGAATAAAAAGCCACGTTTAACCAATGAATTACAGCTCTTCCGAAAAACACCATTTATTGCTGACCAACGTTAAGCATACATATACTATGCATGCTCTTACTTTGCTTGTTAATTACGAAACACAAATTCATGAATTATCGAGGTTCTGGAATTATTAGGCATCTGTCCACGACCACCAAATGTTTCTGCAATACAGCAGGCATGACGATGGCTCTGGTTATTAAAGAAGTGAAAACTCCTCACCAAGAGAAAAAGTCAACGGTTTCACTGTGTAATGGATCATGTGCAGGTAATTTAACTAGGTACACAATGTGTACTTGGATAAAAGAATGTCACTGTTGGATGTTGTGCGCTGATTGTACAATGCCAGGCGTACAGAAAGGGTGATTTGTAGCCACCTCTTTTCACTAGAATACAGGATATAGATAATCCATTCACTGCTTATCATCCTAAACACAAAGCAGGTCAACTCCTACATATAATGTAAAAGTGCTTTGCTCATAAAATTGTAAAACACAGACAAAAAATGGGAAGCACAAACGTCTTCACATTTTGTGCAAGAGCCACTATGCAAGTTTAATAAGACATTTTCACAAAACAAGTTCCAATTCCAAAGTTTTCATAGACATTTCTCTTGGCTGAAAGCAAACTTAGCTGTTGAGTTGCTTTGAAACTGACATGAGCATTCACAGAGTCAGTGATAACTTTTACGATGAGGACAATAGAACCAAATGAAGATTCAATTCTGAAGAGCTATCCAGCCAAGCGCAAACAATGGAACAATGATTTCACTTCCAAACTTCTCAATTTCGGTAGCAGAACGGGAAGATACAAAACAAGCAGTACATCAGTAGCAGTAGATCTCAGAGTCAGCAGCAGTAGAATTGAAGAACTGGAAGGACAAGATTAGCAAGAACAAAGGATCAACACTCCTGTTTCTTTGCAGTTTCTTTGCAGTGAAAACCAAGAGATGATTCAAGTGATGGAGTGTAGAGTAAGGACACATCAAACTACCGCATTCGGTCCACAATACTTCCAAGTACCTAACTGAAAGGTGTCATTTTTCTAAATGTCAAATGGATATCACTTACCCTACGTGAAACATGACCGAATATAATAATAAGTTTCTAATATAATAATGTTTCCCGTAACACTGTGAAATTAATGTCGACAGGAAAATAATTTAGGGTGGCATGAAGGGAGAGCAAACATCATGCAAAACCTAATTCACAAAATAGCGATTTCCCAAGGCAAACACACTTCACGACACTATAAATTATATTATCAACGTCAATAATTGACATCTATTTATTTAAAATAAACGATATCCTACGGAAGCTGTACAATAATTTGTCTCGTTCAGCAAATAGGTCAATCACATTAACTTAATTTCTCCTAACCTGGACACCTAGACTAGATTGTAAACTTTTCAAATGTCAAAGTAAGTGGAAATGCACTAAAATATTTCTCTATACAAACATTGTAAATATAAATGATTGAATTTGTACAGGAAGTACATATCTGATCGCTTTAAAATTACACTGTCAGATATTTCGACTTCTACAAATAAATCAATATCAAAGCATAAATCCAATTCTGCCTCAATTTCCAAGTGCCACTTTATTTGAGAAAACAAATAGTAGCACGACCGAGCTAACAAAACATTTTCATCTTGTTGAATTGCAGGTACCAAATAATATGAAACTGGACAAAAATAATTAATAATGAACATGATTACAATTTACAAAAAAACTAAAATGCATATACATATCAGTTAGATGCCTTTTTATATCTACATCAATTTTAGAGCGCTCAGAAATCTTGGCGCGTACCGAATAAAAACATTCAAGACAAAACCAGTTAAGATCATATATGTACCATCTCTCTGATCATGAATAACTACGTTTTTGTTTGATAGTTATCCGAAAACATGTCCAACCCGTCGTCGGCTACCATCTTCGGAGGCTCTTTTACAGCTTGCAAAGATTTGGAAATCTGAAAACCACAAAAATTCCCATTAATATCACGAAATTTACATTCTTTACACTATTATGCTGATCATGATATTTAAACATCCACTTAGACGGCAGCAAAAATGCTTCATACGCACTAGAACTTTCATTATGTGAAAATAAATTTTCTAGTTAAAGCACAGGAGAATAATGATGTATGTATTTCAGCTGTCAATCCATGATAGAGGTAACAATATATCAATTGGGTGAAAGGCTAACTAATTTTACCTTAAAAGAAACGCTTTCGTAAGTTTCATCATACACATCCATGTTTCCTGATACGGTCATTATTTGATTTGCAAGTGACGTTAAATTTTCCAGTGACTCTTTGTCTGCTGTGGACGCAGCCGCAGGAGCCACCGACAAGCCTTGCTGTTTCGCTAATTTTTTCTGCTTGAGTCTTTCGGAAGCTGTCAACTGTTTCCCTCCACCTAAAAGCATTCAACAACAACATCGACAAGGTCATGATTATGACTGAACTGCAAAACTTAGTGTTGTATTGACATTTTAAAACTAGAAAACGTTTACGTTTACGATGAAGATAAAACTTACCGAGTCTCTTAATAGCTTTGATAATGGATTCACCCGGTTTCAAGAATGCAAGCACTTTTTCATACAAATCTACTGGAGTTACTTCGGGGAGATCATTATCGTCATCACTTGAAGACTCCGACTCTGCATCAGGTTTAGGTGGAATTTCCCCTTTATTTTTAACCTAAATAATCAAAGGAAGTTCTATCAAATGTCACAAAACCAAAGAAACTCTCAAAGTATTTCAAGTACATATGAAGTAACAAGTAATCTACCTTAACCCAATCGATGGAATCTAACCAAGAATCCTTTATTTCTGATGCGTCTTTTTTATTCCAAATGTACATGCCATTTCCATCAAAGTAGCCTTCCTCAAGTTCATCTTTCATATTAAACGGCGTGATTTTTGTTTCCCCGTCAAATTCTTCTGTCTCATCCTCTTGTCCTTTAAATAAGAAATAGCTATTGATTACAAAAATAAAACTAACCATTAGCGACTAATTCCGACACTGCATTTCTAAACCAAAAAAAAATACCCTACATACAGTAACATTGTATTTGCAACATGTAAAAAAAAAACTAGACTATTGGCTTTGTTTACCTTCAATGTCATCGTCCTTCATCACATCATACTTCTTCTTGTTGTAAGCCTCATCGTCGTCATCCCCTTCTGAGTCTGAATCAATAGTATTTTTCTTTAGGCCCGCACTCGGATTCGACATAAATTTGTTGATTTCACTCTCTATACCGGCACTGTAATCATCCTTTTCTTCCTCTAGTTTACGTTTTCTTGATGTGGAAGAGCTTGAAGCCATAGTGAAGTTTTGTTTAATGCACTCGATCAATACAACCTTGAAACTGAAACTACTATCCAACTTTTGAAGTTTACCGAAGTGTGAATATGCTGAGGCCGTTATTAACTACAAATTAACTGATTTTTACGCACTTGTGTAGTTCTGTAAAACAATGTTAACTGCTGTGGCAGTGGCACGTTCTTGCTGTTGCAAGAAAAGGTTTTACAACTGTAAAAACTAAAAGAGCACGAGAACTTTTACCGGTTGCCTTTCCAAACTAATAATAAAGCAAATAAAAATAAACGTTGTCCCTCAGTCCCAGTGTATCAGTTCGGTACGACTGTTCTGAATCTAACCGTAGAAGTTAGACCAGAGGACCAGACGTCAACCGTCTAAGCAAGGAATGTTGCATTACTTTGAATTTGGTGCAATTTTTATAGAATCATCGAGGAACAGCCGAGTAAAAATGTGGCAGTATGAGCGATCGAACTCGTGCTCTTTGTGGCGGTAAACCAAATGCATGCACTGCTCCATAACTCCATTACGTCCATTCCATTTCCGCTTTCCTCAAACTCAAATGGCTCAAAGCTCAAACTCATCACACATGCAAATTGTTCATTTAATAAAATTAAAAAGCTATTAATATATACAAAAAAAATGATGAACTTGTATAATCTTTTCCGGAGGTTGTGGTGAAAAAACTATTAAAACATCAGTATTATGCATATGTATACATATATATAAAACGAAACAATGACGTATTAGTATACTGTTTCAAAAAGGAGAAATATTTCAACAATTCGCCAGCTCAAATAGCATAAAACGTAACACCCTTAAAAATATCTCCGGGTATCGAAAGCGATCGACGTAAATCATCGTGCAGCCAAGATAAATGAGTCGTGGTCGTGAGAAGGTTATGTCAATCCGCTGTCAATTTCCGACGTTTACTGCTGTCTAGAATTTGTTACAGAATAACATGGGTAAATTTGACAAAATATATAACTAGTTTTGGGAACAGTTTTCCAGCATGCCCACCAAAATAGTAATTTTCTAGGTCACTAGCATCGTAGAAGAGAATCTGGCGAATCAGGCCCCAGAATGCTGACAGGTCGCATAACTGAGGTCACTAAAGCAATTGCTTCGTGCAGCAATTTTCATCGCTATTGCCGTAACGTTACACGATTAAAGTTCCGCACCACTAAAAAATGTCGCCTCTATATAAAAATGATTATTTCCAACGAAAAACTAGCTAACTTCTTTGCTCTTCCGCTGTATTGGATTTTGGCGGAGACTCTACTTGTGGTTGATCCTTGTCTATTCGTTCCTTCGCTCGAAACACTTTTGATTGTAAATAAAAGGACCCTCCTTTGCTCTTATCGTTAATATTAAATAAATGTTCGTATTTTTTCGTAATTTCTTCTATATCGGAGTCTGGTGTTGTATGTAGTATTTGTCGAGCTTCTTCAAGGGTCATTCCTAATCTCAAATTTTCTGCTGCAGCTTTTGTGTCTTCACCACCACCCCTAGGTCCGCCTCTTCGATTTGCTGCCGCTGCTTGACTCGCTTGATACTCTTGCTTTAAAGCACGTGCAAATGCTTTACCAAGGGCTTGGGATCCAAGGACTATGATCTGTACCAAATACTTAGCCATGACGTCGTCACATCAATCTGTAAGCAATTAATTTTAATCAAAACTTAACAATAATTTCATATTTTGTGATTTTAGACATTACAACTTCATACAATAATAATTATAACAAAATGTTCCACTAAGACCTCATTGTAGTACAGCTGAGAGATTATAAGACATTTTAAGAACACCATGATCAAAAAAGAGGATAGTTTTGCGTATGATCTAGAACCACCCAATCCCTTGTGTCAGGAACAGAATATTGACCTACAACTCTACTGCGAGTCCCAGCAAACGCGAAAAAATCTCCCATATCTTGTTGATACTTCATGGCTGAATCTAAACTGATTGCGAGTATGACGCAATTGGAAAAGGGTAATTCAGCAGTCGTAAGGTTCAGTATACTTCAAAAATACAGCAACACACATGGACGGGAGAATACCAGCATGATGCAATGAAAGACTGTGCTGTTACCACCTAAGAAAAATAACAGCACTTCTAATGTACGAGTATTAAAACTCCGAATTCGGGGCGAATCTATTACAACTTCCAAAGCTAACATCTAAAAACAGCCTTCGTCACCACAAGTGGATGAGTGATAAGTGAATGACAAAAACGACAAACAACTTACCAAATCAGTCGGCGAGATTAAGTTTCAAAAGACCGGAGAATACGTTTTGTTCCAGATCCCCGGAACTAGAAAAAGCATGAATGAAATGACGGGAAGGGGGAGGTCGGCCAGAAGTGTTGGTGAGGAACGGATCGATAATTTTAATCGATCGACTTCCAGCGGAAAGGGAAGCTTTTTGTCAAGTACTATAACCGTGTATTTTCGGATCGTTTAGCGCAACCTGTGACTCCGGTGCTCAGTGTTTTCCTGTCACAACCCGAATTTCGGACTCCGAATCCGACCCCGAAAATGCCCCGCCGAGCTTGGAAAAGTAACCGGTGCTGTTTTTAGCAGTGAAGTGAGGGCCAGGCCAGAACGTGCTGGATAAAATACACTTTTGGATAATATATACGGACTGGAACTGGACTAAAAAGAGCGACTGAGGAGCAGACGAGGAATAAAAAAAATCCTCTCAATCGCTCCATGGATGGGCGAAAGCTTTCAAAATCGCGCCTTCCCTTTCGTTTGGACGAATAAGAAAGCAGAGGAAAGCATATGCCTGCCCGCGTAGAAGAAATGGACTTGAAATGGACTCCAAATGGACGTGGAGGAACGTGAGAGGATCCAATCGCAGCTATATTGGACATGAAAGTATCCCCCGCGGGGGGATTCTTGTTGGAGGAATATTGGGGATTCTTTGAGATCATACTGGAGAGTCTGCTCCGGTATGCTCCAGTATTCTCCTTGAAAGGATACTCCACAATACTCCGCGGTGGCATTCCCCTGCTTGCTCCCCCAATGCAAATATTACATAAGCCTAAAATCGGTGGCACTCTTTCCAGGGGGATCCCTCCGGGGGGATCCAAACGCTGCTATACTGGACATAAAAGAGTTCCACTCGCAGGCATCCATCAGGTCTATTTCGTCTACACGGGTATATTACGTGGCGCTTGATGGGAGCTCAATATGGCATCATTTCGTGTCTTTCAATTTCAATCACCGTTTTTGTATAGCAAATAGCAATTAATTTACGTTAATTTTTAAATCAACCCCATTATTACAGGAAAATCGTATTTATACATAGATTATACATATTATTACTAAATCGATCTCATTTAGGTAATTATAGCGTAAAATTGGAACGGAACTTTTTGATACAAAATCACCACAATGTATACATGTGATCATGTGACCCAAGTCCAAGTCGATTGTACTTTAATGTGTTCACGCAGATCTAATTAAATAATTAGCAATTAGTTGTGTCTAGTAATTATGTTGTCTGAAGAATGTATATATAGCTAACGCTGGGAAAACGCAGCCCAGTTTTGTTTACCATTAGTTGTGTTTTTTCATACAAAATGCAAATCTTTCTCCGTCCATGATTATTGTATTACCCCAACTTTCTCCACCGGTGAATATGGTGAAAGCTTGCATTTTTTTGGTTATGAGAAGTAATTTCTGTTTTAGTAAATCCAAATGGATCGTAACTCCTTTGTTTACACTCCCAGCCTTCACCAGACAATCCCTATACACATGTGTTTCTTATTGAAAATGGTTTTAGTTTTTTTTTGTGTCGGGACAGAACTCGTCTGGTATTTTATACCAATAAATACAAGCAAAATATATAAAACTGGTGGTCAATCCCCAACAGAACATTGGCTGCAATTACACCAGTAAAATACTCATAATCGTTTTCTCATTGCTATAATTCAACTACAGTCAGCTGTTCTTTTGTACCAAGTGTATTTATTTAATGGTAATTATTATTCATGTTCAACTCAAACTAGAAGGAGTTAAAAAGCAGTCATTGCTTTGCGATGGAATGAACAATGCAAAAATTTCTTATGTTAACTATCTCCTAGTGTCCTGATAGAAACTTCGCAGCATGTAGATGAGATGATATAATCATCACTCCATCAGATGATCATGTCATCACCATATTTACTACGTTCTCATACATGTTGACATATAACTGGCCCAGAAATTTCAATAAAATATGCCGACCAACTCGGAATAGTAATATGTGGGGCAAGTATGAGAGAACGGTGCTGCGTATTACAAAATTGGCAGAGCTCATAATTAAAAGACAGATTTCAAAAGTCCAGGTAATTGTCACTTAGCCACTTTTGAATTATGTAGTTCAAAAACTTGAGAGAACGATGTAAGAACTTAGAATGTTGAGTTGCTACTAGGACAGAAACAAAACTTCACAGTATAGAGAAGGAAGAATTAGAAAGAGAAAAGTTAGGAGTTAGGATTCTGTCTACTTTGAAAAGAGCTCAGTTCTTACGACAAATCCATTTACACTCCTGCTAATGAGCCGTAGGAGCTGAAGAAGATCATTTTTTTTATCTTACTGTGTGGATGTCTGAAAGGAAAAGGACAAGAAGGATCTACGTATGGCGTCACTTGTCTCTAATGATAAGCAGGAGACAGAAGGGTTATATGAGTAAGTTAGAGGAAAGAAAGGCTATTACTAAGGCGAGAATGTTAAGATGGAAGCGGTGAAGGAGAAGAATGGAGAAGTGAACGGAAGGTGCTGAAGCTGAGATGGAGCAGGAGTCAAGTGCCTGGTCGTAGTTGGCGAATGTTGAATGAATGTGTGCAAAACTAGGCTAAAAACCCCGAAGTCTCCGTTGATTGAGTGTGCGGGTTCCCCAAAATTTGCTCTGGGTCGCTGCCCTTCTCGTACTTGACTCGCCACACACCATTTCCCACTCAAGTATCTCTTCCCCTGGCCTAGCCCGGGTTCCCCAAGTTACTTCAACCGGAGACTTGAATGAAGAGTTCCAAAAAAAAGGTATAGAGACGAAACAGAACACAAAAGACACACATGATACTCACTGGAGTAGTTATACATATTATGGGGGAATCCGCTGAACGGGAAAAGAATGTCCCAGTCCCTCCTGGCTCCCTTCCTATCCCTTTATTACACCTACAAATCTTCTCACTTACCTCCCTTTAATACAGACATACGACTGCATCTGTAGCTATACACCTCATATTGATCCCAAAGTCCCGAATCCTGGATTCCCTGCATACTCGGCTGTTCCAATTAAACTCACTCCTTTTACATACTTATTTCCTCTACTTTTACTCCCATCCGCTGCTACACAAAGCCTTATTGATAACAAAATTTCCCCGCAACACACATGCCGTGAATATGCTACAGTTTTTAATTACCGTTGCTTCTGGCAGTAAATCTAGCCAGGATAATCTCTTCAACCGAGTCCACCAACGTTGGAACTTGAAATTCCTCTCCTTTGCCACCCTCAAAATCGTCCGGTTCATAATGGGAAGTAGTAAAAAAAAATTCTTTCCGCGATCCTCTCAATAATGCAATCATGCTACATTTCTAAACAGCGAACACAAGTACTCTCCATAAAACGTTTGGACTGCATTGCGCCCATAGCCCTTTGTCCGAAATCTGTACGGAATCAAAAGAATCCGCTTGGAAGATAAAACTCGGTATACCACTTGTAACATTAAGTCGCGCATCATGAGCTACGGGGAAGGAATGTGCTTATCGCCAATTCTTTCCTTCCTTTTATCGTCTACAACAAAATCCCACATTATATACGATGGTAAAATAGGCTATGGCTGGACGAATCTATACCTGTATTCAATCTTCATTTGTGTCGGTTACTTCGTATTATTTTTAGCTCAGGACTCAGAAGGTGGAGCTAGACCGTGGGAGTCCCACGTACTTTGAACAATGTTGTAGATTTTCTCCATGTATATCCCACTATCCCACAGTATTGGCCAGGTCACAATCTAGCCTTATCTTCTACATAAATCCGCTTGTAAGCCATTATGAATTAGCAATTACATTTTACAGTACAGAATTAACAACGTTTACACTCCACACAGTATTGAACAAACACTATTACGGAATATCCGTCAAAATAAAAATCAGGCACGTGTCTTGCCTATAGAACAGACTTTCTTTGAGGGCAGAAATTTATAATTACGTTATAATTACGCTGTCCAACTTATGAGGACAGTCTTGTGATTGTGATGTCAAATATGCATTACAAAACTGCATGCGCATGCCGTGTATGACGGCCACTTGCTCCCGCGGTAATCTACTTAAGCTGAATCAAGGTTTTAGCAAGAATGGAGAAGCATTTTGCTTTGATTGTGGTTGTTACGTGATGACAGCGATAAGATCATTCATGTAAACCAATTAACGCCATGCGCGCATTGAATGTTTCGGTTGGCATTATCATGCACGTTATTGCGCTCAAAAATAAGCATAAGTTCTGTTGTGTAACTTCCCAGCTTCCCATGCATATTTCAATCCAGGTATTGCACCTATCGCTTTGTGTTTGTACGCAAGCACTAAAAAAATGTTAATGCAAAATATGAGCATATGTAAATGTATTTGTGTCGCCGCGGAAAAGTCCTGGCATCATTCCGGGTCTTTTACCGGCCATGGTTAACATTGTTTTTTTTCTCAAACATCTGAAGGTACCAGCTTAACGGGTGTCTAATACATATACATATAATTGTTCTACCCATGTCATGGGATGAAATTAATACACAAATCTGCGTTAGATGGGTAAACTTGTGACGTTGTGACTGAACACGTTGCTTTTATATCCGGGCCTCCTATTGGGGCAAACCAGAAACGATTATATGTATTAGTAGTTTCAAGGGCAAGCACCAGCATAAATGATTAACACTTATTCACGGAAGTCCCAAAGTGGCATAAAGGTACAGGGCAAAAAGGCCGAAGACAGTTTCCGTGGAGGCATTAAGGATGCCTGGACCAATATTGGCATTTTCCCACGCTTCCAACCCACCACAGGCTTGGAATGTAGTATTTGGGAATACTTTGACACAAGGCGAATGGGCGCATTCATCCAGATCGGACTCCCCTAAAGTATTGCAGTACGTACCGTTGACTGGGATGCACCGATCCACACGGTGAGAGCGTATGAAATTGAAGTGGGCGTCGTGACGTTGACATGTACAGTAGCCTCGTTTATTACAAACCTGGGAAATAAACAAAGTGGTTTCAAGGTTAATTGTAGTTTGAGCACAATAATTACAGTCGATAATACACCAGACATTGTGAATGCCATCAATTGAAACGTTACCGCCGACAATATCGATCAAAATGAATCCAATCTTAAATGTCATTCATTAAATACATATGTATTTCATAGCGTAATCGTTACCAGGCTGAAGTCATCGGTAAAGCAAATATTCTTCAGCTTCTTGGGATCGTTTTTGTAATTTTCTCGGACGCTTTGGACTAGTCCTTTCATTTCCGTCGAGAGAGCTTCAAAAGTGGACCAAGAAGTACGTCCCTTCTTATTTTTCAAATGCCTTCGCAGGATTGAATGAAATCTATTCCCCATTTGTTTTTTCCACTCTTTGTGATCGCAAGAATTAAGAACGTCAATGGGATGGACGCAAAAGCGGCCCTTGTGACGACCCTTCCGCTTTTGATGGATCATTGTACTATTGGTGCTGTGGCTGTCCAAACACCGGCATTTACCCTTGGTTCCTTGAATCGTCCGACATTCCATGTAGTTTAGGATTCTCGACTGACCCCTGCGCTTGGTTTGGGGAATGTAGCCGTAGCATGACTCCCTACGAAGAGGTGGATGAGCGTTCAGGTGAACCACCAAGGCTTCTTCTGCTTCATCGTATGATTGTCTGGCCTTGACATCGTTGTAGATCTTGATAATGAACTCGTCGTAAAGAGGACGGTCGCAAATGTCACCTTCGGATGCCGTACCGCCCAGCTTAGACAAATCGTATTTTGGGACAGTTGCATCCAGCACGGCTATTCCGATGTCAGCAAAGCGGTTTTCAGGGTCAAAGTGACTCACTTCATCTGCCAAGGAAGGGTTTCGGATCGTTCAATCACAATTCTAATAATTGTGTTTCATTCTCTAGACTAGTGTGACTGTAATACATATAATGTTCACCATTATATGGGTAGTCCTCAGGATCGGGCCCACCCGGCTCCGGTTCTTTTGGTTTTTGTGGTCTAGCCCCGTACAACGCGGCAGGCGCTAAATCAACAGCTCGTTCCTTGCGGAAATGCATTGTAACTGGTTGTTCCGTATTGGCATTTGCATTATCAAGTATATTGTGGCTGGCTTTTGCATGTGACCTGGTTCTTGCATAGAATGAGTACGATTTTTTTTATTAATTTATGGATAAATTGATGGGTAATAGAAAGATAAACGAAATTACGAAGACTTATAAACTATGCACTCACTTGAGGCCACGAAAAGGATGCTGGAACTTGAACTGAGGAATTACTGCATGCGATAGATTCCAAAAACTCGCCAAAACAAATACATAAACAGGTGTCACGAGGCATCTGACAATCATGGCTATTTTAGCGATGAAAAATGGCTTTCATGCATAGAAGATAAATGCAGAAAGGTCTGAGATTGTGATCAAAAACATATTTTTGGTTTTGGCAAACAAGCGAATCTCGGCCACTACATTGACGGGAAGGCACAATGGAACCAATAGGTAAAAATTATACAAGTAGTCCGGTATATAATGTAGTCGTTTGGTACATGGAGATTCCCCTCCCCCCGATGTATCTGTATTAGGTCCTGGTCAGGGGTAAAAAGGACCTACGGCACTGTCCTCTGTCCGTGTACTGAATGTTTTTTACATTAATTAAATGTTTTCGCGAGGCTTGCCCTTCTCCACTGTTTAGCAATTGAGTTTAAAAAAAAGTGTGTTAAATTTTTTTTTAAGTATAGTTAAATAATGTATGTACATCTCTCGTCTCTGTCCACCTCATCTCAAAGGAAGCGCGATGCGGAATGACGATTGACGATATACACTTTATTAAATTTAGTATATTGTATGTTAGATACCAAACATGGGAGGGGCACTTCACCCCGGGTAGGTCCAAGGACCTACCCGGCGTCTTTTGAGTGTACATTGCAGCAGATATAGTAGAGCAAGTAATAATGAAAAATAATGATACCAATAATAAGCAGAAGCAGTGTAGGGAAAAGCACAGGAGAATTAGTTAAACGGGTAAGTTTTATTAAGGGAAAATAGTGAAACCGGAAAAATGAGCTGCGGGAACCAGATACGGCAGAATATCTCCACGAGAGTAACGAGAACCGAAAGAGGAGGAGAGAGAAACTCCTAGTCCAAGCAAGTTTGGGTCACAAGAAAGGCCAGTCAATCATATCATGATATAGTAATTATAATAATTAATAAAAGTAACTAAGGGCGACCAGAGCAAATGGACATTTGCCCGTGCCGGATGTTTCATTTAAGACCAAACAGCCACTTCCGCTATTAACTTTTCTATAGCGCATCGTACACGATTGGACTTTGGCTCATTGGAATGCTAAGAAGACAAGCATTCAGAATTGCCCAAATCGGAATACTTTGTACCATTTCGTGCAAAAGTTACAACTCGGGTACTGCGCGAATAATTTCCCATGTTAATATATTCGGCAAGTCCGAATGTTGTAAGGGTCCTTATACACGCGCACGTCCTAACAGTACTTGTATTTTGTATAATAACGGATTTATTACTCCAGAAACGGCCTGAAGGTTCAAATTTAATATACCGCAGATCGTATCTTCGTATCGTGACGTTAATTATATAATGCAAATTTCCTCTTTGAGACACTGCTAGCTCAACAATGGAGCCCGACACCCGTACAGTGCACCAATCACAACAGTATTTAATCTTCAAAAATATGACCGGGAAATCTATGTCAACTGCCAATACAGATGTCATATGCCATAAGTATTATCGTTCCGTGTAATTTAATAGTAAACATTAATAAATCTTACGTCATTAAATCTAAACGTCCGCTTCGCGGGCGTTAGATTCTAGTTATAAAATAATAGTCATTATTTCGTCGTAAAGTGCCATTTTTATTATAAATTATAATAATACTATAATACAATATGTAAATTGCAAATGTCTGTACATAATATAATCTGCGTAATGATTAATGATAAGCATGATTTCTGCTGTCTGTCTATGTTGTAAGGGTGGTAGGGGACGTTTATATACGCAATAGGCATAGTGATAGCTGATAGCTAATAGCATTATATGTTTATTAAATAGGGATGTTATATTATTTTATTTTATCAGTAGTTTTCTTTTACCCAGTATACCACTATACCAGTTTAGTAATTTAGTTCGTGAGTTGAATAACGTGACACGTGACTAACAATTACTTTTATTTTGCAAGACGGCGATTTTGCTATTGATCAAAAGACCACACTTGTTTTTTTTGTAAAGGTTTCCTACCCTTTTAAGTCGTAGGCATTTAATCCTACACGGAAAATGTTGTGGTGAATGTGAATGATGAATGATGACATAGTCTGTTAAGCTGGTAAGTGGCAGTGGTGCCTTAATGCATAAAAGACATGGCATTTTAGCCATATAAGGTAATTAGGTAATGTTTGCATTTAAAATTAGTGTATTTATGTTTTTCGTTTGTCTAATTCCTGAAGCAAAATTATGATTTCCTGTCTGTGCGGGGAAGCTGAATTTGCTGTGTCTATGTCTATAATATGTATATGTTTATCTTCAGGTTTCCCCACTCATCGGACACTTGACAATGTCATGGTTCTCTGCCAGACCCACCCAAGGCCGCTCAAGCCCTCTGGCGGGAACCCCGGAATCTGGAGATGCCCCAACGACCAATGAAATTCAGAGAACAGACGGACTTTCGGACGGCACGCGGGAGAAGCCTGGAAGCGATCCCGCTGTTAACCCTTTGAGTCCAGACATTTTCCGTATCTTTGGACTACTCATCCTGGGCGTGTACTCACTCTTCATTGGCTACTGCTTGACCATCCAGTTGAGTCAAGAAAGTCGGATCCGGGAGCTTCAGAAGGAGGTGAAGGAGTTGAAAAAGCTCGTCAATGAGACGGTCATCAACGTGCCCCCGGACACCAGTTCCGATGATGGACCATGTACGAGTTGGGAGGAGATGGCGGAGATTATTAATTATAAAGTATTTAATACACTCAGCTTCATTAATGGGAGCTTATGTTCGGCCATCGCCCGGAATTGCGCCGTGGATTTGGTGCGATATGTCCCCACGTCATTCTTGTATTCTGGCCTCACCAAATGTGGCGAGCTTGTGGGCTTGGCGTAGGGATGCTATTTTCGATTATTAATGTGCCTTATTTAATTCTTGGATCATTATTAGTTACATTGTGTCTGCCATTTATGTTCCATGTAGTATATACATGTATATATGTGTATTATGTATATCTGCTGTCACGATTCTTTGGTGTAATATGGATATATGTATCGATATTAAAGCGCATTTTTTTATGTGGGGCATACAAGTGTATAGAAATGAAGAATAACCACAATATTACGTACATGCAAAAAATCGAGGAAATTTTCAGATCTATTTCGTCGAGGGCAACGCCAATTTACTACCGAATAAGCCAAAAACACACGTCAATGTCAATAACCATTAATAAGCAATAATTATTAATTTATTTATTATTAATGTATTCGATAATAATTAATAATTATTTATAACATAATCGAACTTAAGTTCTGGTGTGTGGTGACCTGCTATCTAAAAGGAAACTGGTAACTACAACAATGAATTATTAATCGACTCTCTCAAACGTCTCAGAAAGATCTCAATAATCGAGATTTCATCACAGACATTCCGCGATTGAACATGATTGAAATGTTATTGACCTTTTCAAGCTAAAAATTATAATATTTGTGTATATATTCTATAAATTTCGATGCTATAGAAGTTTATACGGCGGGGAAAAGTGGTTAGATAGATCCTAAAACACCTGCACAAAGTAAGTTTGGTCTAACAACTAGAACATCTCGACAACACTGGCACTGGTTTCAGAATTCACCTCCGCCGAGTAACTATGAAGCTCCTCCCCCGGGTTATTTCGGTATTCTTTCTCACAATGTCGTCGCAACCCACTGGTAAATATACATTTACACTGTATCCTTTGAGCTTACATGGTATGATAGTGTTTAGTTATTTAGTGACAGATTGACAACGGATTTCGCTAATGGTAAAAGTTGGAATTACATACATTTACATTGACACATTACACAATGTACATAATATAACAATACAGAATAGTAAGCGGTTTTACTGCAATAACTAATAACTGATTATGTGATGAAGTGATAATCTGTTAATATATGTCGTACATATGTATGTATATTTATTATTTATAATAAAAATGCTCCTATTGTATATAAATGGCATGTAAATCAAAAGCTACCTTGGATTGCTTCGAGTGTGAATGGCATACCCACAAACAGCGCATTGCCCAGGTCGGCACCTGCAACTGCCGAAATGCACGTGGAGATATCATGTCCCCAGAAAATGGCTGCGATGACATTAAGGAAAATCAAGGTTTGCTTCGTCAACGTTTCATTCTTTCATTTTAGTCATTATTTACTATTTTAATAAGTTGTAATTGGGCTTACCCGTCTCGCTGTATATCTATACAATGTACATATACATATGTATAATAGCTAACGTATAGATACGCAGCAAGTAACATGAAATGCTTGGCAAATAAAATGATACCGTCAAAAATTTATATTAGCCAAATTTGCACACACAGATGACTTCTTTTACTTCCCTGGCCACATTGATGGACGGAGGAAGGGTGAAGGATATGACTTTTGCGTCGAAGCCTTATATCGAAAGCCCAAGGAACAATTTAAGGGGAAAGTACATCGTTTGGTACGGGGCCCTGATGTGATCTTCAAAAAACTAGGACTACATGATGCCTACAATTACTCCGTCCGTGCCTGTAGGAAGAATCAGAAAATCGCCGGTTTACACTGGGCCCTCGTCTGCACTTGCCTCCATGATTTTTGCAATAATCACGTTTTCAAGGAATTTGGAGTCGCTGAAATCGGTAGTTGCTTTTCTGTGCCGAGGGTTTTATTGGTCGTCTTGGCCGGCCTGAGTATTTTCTTGCATCATATCCGTGTTTTCGTCCTTCTTCGTCCTTCGTAATAGTCCCCGTTTTAAATTAGAATTCCAAAAATTAAATTGATTATACGCGCATTGAATTAGCATTCGATGACAATAAAGAAACAATCGAAACGTACATTTTTTATTTTACACGTGTGTTGCTGATTTTCTTCGTTTTTAACTAGATGGTCTTTCAGAAAAATATCGAACGTAATTTTAAATGCAAAATTTTTAATAGTTCCTGCTCTTGTGCATATACTGGATGATTCATTTAAAATCAAGCCGACAATGATATTTCTGCTTATCAATTTATCTACAGCACATCGTACACAATTGACCGTTAACTCCGTAGAATGCTAAGAAGACAGACTTTCACTTGTGTACAATGCAAACAACTTTCAACAACTTTCACTTGTGTTATAGAAAAGTTATAAGTGTAAGTGTCGGTTTGGTTTTACTTAAATGAATCATCCGGTAAGAGCAAATCTGTATCTGCTCTGGCCGCCCTTAGTTACTATCATAATTATTCTTACTATAATTGATTGGCCTTTCTTGTGACTTATGACCCGAGCTTCAGAGCTTGCTTGGACTAGGATAATTCTCTTTCCTCCTCCTTTGGTTCTCGTCTCTCTCGTCGAGTTATTCTCCCGGACTTGGCTCCCGTTTCCTCAATTTTCTGTTTTCATTATTTTCACTTATATAAAACACACTTTTAACTAATTTTCCTGTGATTTTGCCTGTGCGAAGGATCCCCTGAGCTGGGGTTCGGTTGTACTTTAGGTGACTTCCCCGTAACGTGTGCGCGGAGCCAGTGTGGGTATATCTGCGCATCTGGGTACGTTTGGTCCTACGTAATATCACTTGTGGTAATATTATTTATTTTGTGGTAATTATTTTGTGGTAATAATGTAATTAATTAATTTTAACTTAATTTGGTCTAAACGTTAGGCATTTTCCAGAAAATATTTTGTTGATTACCTATTAGACTATTGTGCCTTTGGACCAGCAGGCAAGCACCCTTGCATTTTGTGAGATACTTACGTACAGTCGTAAGTACATGAAAAAAATTGTGTCAAAAAGTATGAATAATGCAATTTAATAATTATATTAAACCTAAAAGCAGCAAAAAACCATCTGAGTTCCTTTCAATAATTTTCTATTCTTAACCCCTCTATCCCTCTCTCATTCTATTCTTTCATGCTAGTAAAATTTGGTAAAGTTCGAGAAAATGTGGACAAAAAAACTCAATTATTTTATTTAATGCCTCAGAGTGGAAGCCAGTGAATAAGTCGTTCCATTGAATGACAAAATACCTAAGATGACCAATCTCAGCCTCTTTTAATCTACTTAACTACTTACAAATCCCAGTCTTTCGACAATTTTCTAACGCCCAATTTAGTACCTTGCTAATATCCTACCTTTCTTCATCACATTTGACTGCTCTGGGACATTTATTTATAAATCCCTTGAATTTTTTACGCATCCATAATTATTGGAACAACATCCCAGGCATGATGAATGATGAAAGTATTTTTCTTCCTTATTTCATTTTATGTATACGAGTGAAGGTTGGAATCCTAATCTGGTATCGGAGAAATAACAAAGAGTTCCCAAAGGGTGACAGTGAACCCAAATGTGGCATGAACGTACTCTCATGATCACAAGATGCATTTTGGAATTGCCCTCCATTATTAGCTCTGACCTGTGACATTATGGCAGAGATCACACATTTAGGTGATCACCTGACAGGAACTGCCATGCTAGGTGTGATAAGAGTTGAGTTGGGGTGGGGTCAAAGGTCAATTGAGTTACTTCCGACTCCTCCGAGGATGAAAAGAAGTGAGAGAGAGAGAGAGAGAGAGAGAGAGAGATGACAGAGAGATGCTGAGAGAGATGAGAGCCAAAAAGGAAGATGAGAAGACGAAAGAGGACGGTCGTTCACTCTTCTCCCAATCTAAAATGTGCCAGTGCTCTTTCAGTCCTCGTCCCATTTTGCTTTTACTGAATGAGCTACAGAGCAATTATATCACGCAGCTCTCTTTCTCTCTCACTGAACAAGTGAACAACTGAACAGCTCTCGCTTTCCTTGGTCCTTCCATCCCCATATAGATTTTACGGTGGCCCAATACGTATATACAAAAAACATTACTAAACAAAAATCTCTCTCAATTATTCCCCCTTGCTTTTTCACGTATTTTTAAATTCCGTGAAAATAAGATTTTTCCTCCTCCCGAATCCCCGACTTACACCGTCCCCGTCCAGAAGGCGGGAAGTTGCGGAGAGCAGGAAAAAAAAACGTGAGGGCACACGCAATCGTGAACTAGACAATCGTTGGGAGAAAAGGAGGGCAGTGTGAAGTTTTTGGGGGATATAGAGTGAGATCGAGGAAGACTGAAAATACTTGAAATTTTGAACGAGTAGTGAAAGCAGAGGGCTACAGCCTCTTTAACTTTTTATCATGTTCCCGAGAAAGAGGATGTGCTCCAGATCAGTTTCCTCCGAAATAACCTTCTGTACCCCCCAGAGGATGACGAAGAAACCCAGATAGTGAATTTTTTTTTTCGTCTTCATATATATTTTTTGCTCCTTTCGTCGTTTCGTCTATTCCTTTGATTATCCTTCTTGTGAGAACAGTGGTGGTGGGAAGGAAGGAAAAAAAAAGGGAAGGATAGTGCGAAGAACCAGGAACTTGACTTACATAGCGTAAATATCTGTCTATCAGGATCTCACCCAGTCAGTGAATTTATGCTTTTTCTTCATCACGATATAGTGTGGGGAACTAGGATTGAGGATTCTCCGAAAAACCGAAAAGGGCAAGGGTAATAGACATGAATACAATCCTCATTCAGTCTTTCTAGGGCGTTTTTACCCCCCTTCTCTTAATCTATATTTCCCTTTTACCAACTAATACATCTCTCTTTCTATATTTGTGTGTCCTGGATCTTCTTCACTCAGCAAGGAACATTTTGTATCTGTTTGGTTTCTACTTTGGACATTTTCAAAAGAGATTCTATATATATACATCTTTGTTTGTGCTTCGTCTATTTGTTTATATCTTCATATATTATTTTTTGAGCAAGCACAGACGTGCGTCAAGGACAATCAAGACATCACGAAAGAACGTCGCTCCAGGTCTTAATTCTTAACCTTTGAGTCAAATTATCTGTTGGGGGTGAAAGCAATTTCCTCTCAGTACCGTGCCCGTCATTCGTTGAAGACCATTTGTGACAGAAATTGCTGTGCCGTCTCCTTTTATTGCACCTATTAATATTATATTAAGTTGTTATTCGCATGATCGCTCTCTATCCTGATTCCTGATACGAATATTATTGTGTGCAAAAGAGTAATTATTTTTGGACGAAGAACATTGTTTATAAATGTAGAATTATGTAGGTGCGACAGTTGTCGTTGTGTTCATAGTTCAAATTTTACTGATTATACAAAGGTCGACAATGACAACGGTCTATACATGTATGATTAGCAATTTGTAGCAATAATGGAGAGAACGATATGAGTATGATATTAAACTTTTCTTAATTCCATTAATAATCAGTTTTGAGGAAGTATTCAACAGAGATTTAACAATTCAAAACAGAGTAGACAGCGCAGTGCGCGTTGCTCCACGGAAATCTTAACTAAAATCCAATGTACGTAGATACTTAATGCTGTTGTTACCATTTAGTTTAAACTAATTGGAATTAAAGGCAATACCGAATACCTGTGATATTTTCAACGTTTCTTGTACTTCACTAAGGCCTTTTATTCGAAAATTATTTTTACTATTTACTACGCTTACTTGTAAATCTGACACTATATCTCTATATTCTTCGTCCTAATAAGGAGCTAGGAGAACTAGTCACGAAAGCAATATTTACTCTTCCAAAATTCGTAGAACGTACACAATTCTGTTGTAAACACAGATTCGGTAAAGTGTTAAAGCGTGATGAGGAATAATAAAGACAGTTCACGGTGCCTGGTACAAATAACAAAATTAAATAATAAATACAACTTCGTGCAATTTCCAAAACGCTTTATGATTTCATTACCGTCTGCTTATCCCGCGTACGTATTTACGATATTTACAAATAACTTTACATGACCTGTATAAGATTAACCAAGGCACTTAGTCAGTTCTTGCTTCTTGCCGTATGCAATAAAAATTAAGTTGACTTCGAAATCTTCAAAAAGCCAAGATTCGCGTTGTGACACTACTCTACACCCTTCCAAAACCTGCCAAATCGACCAGCGGTCGGACACTAATCTACAAAATGACTTAAGGACGTTCATTTATTAATAAAATTTAACGATTGTTTTTATGTGCCTTTAAATCGCACCAGTGATTTGTTTTATGGACAGTACTGAGTTTCTTCTTCTTGAGGCTATGTACAAAGTTATGCGAATTTGTTCATCAACAAATGGTTCCTAGGAGCATGCCTGTTTCTTGAAGAGAGCAATAAGTCTCAATGATACCTGGTAAGGTCACCGAAGAAAGTCACAGAACAAGCAAAGTCACAATTGAAGTCATGCCGGACATGTAATTTGTTCTCTGTTAGTATTATTATTGTATCAGCTGGCCAAACAAATATTTAATGGATTTGTCATTAAAGTTTTTTCTACATACAAAGTGCCAAAGTGATATCGGTGAATTCATTTGGTATACGAAAAAAAAAACTTTATCGAAATGTCGAAGTGATGCAGGATGTTGAAGCGCCAGATTGCTCACATTTTGTGTTTCACCACCGCAAGTGATAAACATGGTTTAAGTAAACATGACGCAGGAACGGCGGACTCAGCAGCTTTTGGTGCGTGAAATCTACTGCGGGAGAAAGAGGACCTGACAGTATTTGTGTAATATATAGAATACATAAAATATATGCAGATATACCTACTCGAACACACTTCTCGACTCCATGTGGCCTCTCATCTCATGGTTTAGCTTGAGAGAAACACAACTGGATTACAAAACGCCAGTTTAGGCAGTTTATCTATATAAAATATGAAACGCTGCCCGCGTCAACTCTGAGTGTGGAGTGGATGTACGAAAAAGGTATGATGATGATTTTAGCCAAGGTAAATACGACATACTTTTCAGCACAAAATGTAAACAATTTGGAGTGCACTTATGATTC
The DNA here is from genome assembly GCA_034698585.1 of Disparrhopalites patrizii. Lineage (NCBI taxonomy): Eukaryota > Metazoa > Arthropoda > Collembola > Symphypleona > Sminthuridae > Disparrhopalites > Disparrhopalites patrizii. The sequence goes on from JAQGBT010000548.1 coordinate 47,788, forward strand.
TTGCAGACCCAGGTGTTATGTTTGAGTTAGCTTTGCCTTCTCGTCACGAATGTATCCAAAGCTTACCCTTTTCCCCTTTTTTTTGTCGATTACATAGTTTCGCTACGTTAATGACATAGGAAATGAGTCGTCAAGAGCCTTCCTGGGACTTAACTCACATTATTAGAAAGCATAATTCGGTGACACATGATGTAGGTTAGGAGCCGCAAATATGATACATTTTCTCTTCAGGCTTCCTTTTTTACAGAACTATGTATAATTTCCCTCTGTGAATTTATTTTATACATATACAGCTACAAGGTAAACAGGTAAACAGAATTATCGCGTTAGATCTTGTAGGTTTTACAAATAAATATAGGAAACATCGTACAGTAGTCATTCATTTTATCAATCCAATAGGGAAGTTTTGAAAATGCGGTCATTGCTTGTGGAAACTCCTTGAAAACTGGTTTAGCTTTGAAGCGGCTTCCTCACCGGGAAATAGAAAGTGGAAGGGTTTGCGAACAATATCCTAGTACCTATTTCTCCCATAATTTTCTATACGACCATGCTGATATTATTTTATTATAGTAGGACAATAATATGCAGTCTTTTGATATCATACATAACAGTCACAATTACAAGTTACAATCAAGGTAACTTGTGCTTTGTGCAGACTTAAGGTTAAATACTAAATACAAATACCGATACTCTCTTGACGTCAACTACATCATATTCTTTGTCTGTATACATATATATGTATGTATGTTAGGCCTTCCACATAATCTGAGGCTCAAATCAGGACTATTTATCCCCCCCCCCCGAAATTTGTTGAGGTTACCCAAAACGCTTTAAAGTACTATAGGACTATCTAGAAGCTTTCTGTGACAGTATTCTATTCGTTGAGCAAAAAATTATAGGAATGTAAACGCTGCCTTATTCACGCCCAATTTACAGAAAAATGTTCCTAGGGTAATAATTGTGCGGTGGATAAGGAAAAAAATTATACAACATTTCAAGGAAAATCATATCAGGGCTAAAAAATTGTGCGACAAATTTTCCGGGTAATTGCTGAAATCACAAATTCATAGTGTATTTGGAAGTGAAATGTTCAGGGAAATTTTCTAAAAACATGGTAATTATCAGGTTCACCCGAGCATAGGGCAATGTTTTTTTCCTCAACAATT